>OMLM01020887.1:208299-333057 GCA_900302695.1 Helostoma temminkii | reverse complement strand
TGAGCATGGAAAGGCTGTACAGCAGGAGGATGCAGAAGGAAGGACGATACTTAAAAGAACAACCCAAGTTGCCATATGCCATGTGGTGAACACTCTGCAAAGACAGTAGCTTACTTGAGGTAAAAACATAGGTGTGAGTTTGCATAGGCATTATCCAACAGAATAAAGTCTCTTCTGAATTTAGAACTCCTCACAGAAAGTCTAAAACTAAAGGCCTCCATATAAAATAAAACTCCTTTTCAAATCCAAACAAATATACTTTTAACTCCAGTTTTCCATATCTAATATTTAACAATCCTTTCTCACAGTCAAACTGGTTAGCAAATCCTTGCTTTCAAATAATTAATAGCATGACTTACAGAGGTTTCCACAGGTTTCAGGTCACACAAAGACTTGACAACAATATGGCAGACAGCCTGAGTAGGTAGGTCTCCTAAATAGCCCTTTCACTGGTGTTATCACTCTTACCAATAACCTGGAACCAGAGAAGCAGGCAAACAGGAAGCAGAACCTGCCAAAGGAAGTTGTCAAACTAAAGCAGAAAAAAGTCACAAAAAACACAAGTCAGTCAGGGCTCAGAACTGCTCTGTGACAATAACACATAATGTATATTAGCAGTAGTTGTTTAAAGCTGCAGTAGGACATGGGACTCAGACCACATGAAAAACACATTTGATTGACAGCAGCAATAAGTAATACATCAGATTTGATTTGATTGGACATTTTGTGGGCAGTTCACAAATGAAACTTAACAGTGAAAGCAACATGTAATACATAAACAGTTAAATAGCTGGGACACTTTGACTTAAATCTGCCACACTGGCTTATTGCAAAATGCATGCTGGATGCAATTAGTCAATATGTTGTGTGATTATGGAAAAACTGGAGTTGCCTTTGATTTGTTTGATATCATCAGTGTGAAAATAAATTAGTTTTTGTAGGGATCTGCTTAGCAAGTCAGATTTATTTAATTTACAATTGATTGCTATATACATTACATTATGTTTGATATGATTAATTCAAGTTAAATTATTAACTGTTATTGTCTGTGTATAGAGTGCGACCTACATCAGGCTGTGTATCTTGCCTGTGGTAATTGTTTAGACTGGTGGAATGATAGTCATACAGTGAACAGCAACCAGCATTAAATATACAGCGTTGATGAGTATTCATATATTTCATCTGGGGACTGACAAAAATCGATTGTGGTTTTATTTATTGCAGCTAGTGTTTTAAGGCCATGACCTGCACAATTAATCTACACACGCTAGTAACTATATCGGTAGACCAGTATTGATTGTCTACATCTCAAAACGCGGCTCTTGGCAACAACAACTGAGTTCACTAAAAATTAATCTAACCGAATGTAATCTGTGAGGTTAAGGGTAATAATAAAACATCAAATAATGATTCAGTCCACCAATATAAGCAGTTCTAGTGTTGTTTTTATTTAATTATATGCATGGCCAGTGAAACACAGATTAGAATAATGTGCCTACTTTTAATGTGTTCGGCAGAAACTTGCTGTATGACTCTAGGCTGCCCTGGCCCTGCAGCCAGACCTTCCTGGTAAAGTGGGCTGGATTTGATAAGAGAAGAGATGACAATATATAAAGGACTACAATCATGTTCTGTGTATGCATGTATGTATAAAAGGGTGTTCACAAATGAAGCATTTCTGAGCTTGGTAATCGTCAGATATAGATTCTTCAGGATTTTACGACACTGAACTTCCAAATTTAGAGATGGAAGTGAAAATATGAAAAAAGCAATCTATATTCAGTATGTTTTGTGGTGTGTGGCTTTCAGTCCAAACTGAAAGCATCTGCAGAGTCACTTTTGTTACTACACACATCTGTTTCTTTATAAAAGACAGTTGTAAAATGCCAATGAATCATCGAGGACAATGAATCTTTGTTGCTTTGTTTTCTATCATTTGTTCATTATTCATATGAACATGTTGGAAGCCATATTGCATTTACATATATATCATGCTGTAAGGTCAGAGTGAGGACATCCGCCAGCGCTGTTTCTTCTATCTCAAGTTTGTACCGATAATATACAAATCAGATGGTGTGGGGAAAATAATGTGTAAGTGTGAGTTGGTGGTTAGCAAATGACACACAGGGGTCCTGTTCACTTCTTCACAGTCAGTTTGACACAGAACACATATTGGTGCAGATGGCCTCTGGTGATCTGGTCTGAATTTGGGTGCTCACACAAACACACAGACAAACGCACCAGTTCACAATTGGCTCTTTGAGAATCACTAACACTCTTATTCCCCCTTCGGATGCTTTACTTCCTGAGTGTATTTAAACTAAAGCACAACATTTATTAAAAGCAAACTAAGGTAGCTGCAGTTAAAACAAAGCCAGCAGACCGCTGATCCTCAGAGTCACTTAATGATTAATTCTTTTCTAAACATGGAAATGTGCCAGAGAGCCCAGTCGCGTTGAGTTGAACTCATTTCCAGTCGTGTCTGAGCCTCCGCCACCTGCTGTTGCTGTATCACTTACCATTGATTATGGAGCTTAACGGGTACGTGGCTGAATGTCAACAAACAATTCATTTTAAAAAGACACAATCAAATGTTTCACTCTGTTTACATGATAGATTACATCCATGAGTCCACTGCTCCAGACTTACCTGTGTACTCATTACTCATACAGTGGCTTAGTGCAGAACAGTTCTGACATCTCTGTGAATATAAAGGTCCATATTAGGAGGAGTTTTGACTGTGGACTTTCTGCAGTCCATGATTATTAATATGAGCATGTATAACCCAGCCACACAAGGACTGTTACAATAAATGTTTAGTAAAAGGACTTGTGGTGATGTGAAGCTCAACATGTGAAATTATTTTTTATTTGTGTTTGTTTGTTTTCATCTGAATTATGACTCTGGTTAAATAGCTAAATGTTAATTCTATTAGTCCTGAGTAAAAGTCAAGGGATAGACCTTTTCCCAAATGGGTACAGTGCTGTTTACTGTTCTGTGATTTAGTGACCACTGCTTTAGCTTGATTTGAAGTAGTATTAATAGGGGCAGCAAAATAAATGACACACACAGTAATGGCAGAAACCAGGTATAGTCCTTTAAGAAAAGAAAAGTTAAATCTGAGAATACACACATTACAAACATAAAAACAATAGCCTGTGTCTACTTGTTTAATGCTGGCCATGCTGTGGACATTGTGAATCATCCAATTATAACTGGATGATTAAGACAAGTTCCAGTCCTTTACCAGCAAACATGTCTTCAGGGAGTCTGTGAGATGAAACACTGACATAATTTTACCAGACATAATCATCCATACACAGCAGTGTTATCACTCACTCACACTCTCATTATCGCACAGATTCCCTTTGAGACCAACCCACCTGTGGCTGGATTGCACCCGGCCAGGGACCATGGGAGATGTGTTGAGACACAGCATACCATAACTCCCATGTGAATCCAGCACCTCCTCATAAAAATGTCTGATAAGAGTTTGGGAGAGAAAGAAAGCACTGTTCTGTATGCCCTGGCCTGCCAGCTTCATTCCATCACCTTATCAAAAACTATAAAATGCTCAGAAATGCTATAAAAATGATCTCTAGAGTTCTTAAAGTTAAATCTGTAATATCTGAATGACAGACAATTGTACCAAATCTTTTATTTTCAAAAGGATGCACATCTTGAATCAAAATATATCAGGACAATAACAATTCTAACAACACTATTTCTTCTGTTTCATTCATATGCTGCATTTTTTACTGAACGAGTCCCCAGCTGTTGTGATGTTTTTGTGAAATTTTTATTGATTCATGGAAGTCAGAGCGAGCGAGAGGCTGCTTTGAGTAGTCTCCCTGTTCTCACTCACTCTGTGTAATTGGCTCTACGTCACAGTAAAGGATCCTACTCCCTGACTAACGCATCCCACCTCCATCCATCCAACTGTCTACCAGTCCATCTGTACAAGTCCACTATAGCTTCCCCATCTGGCAGTATGTTTCTGCTAAGATCTGCTACCGTTATACAAGCCACATTAGAATAGCACAGCTGGAGGAATGAACATGAATTGTGTCTAGATTTGAGGTTTCCAATGATAAACTGCTATAATGCTAAATCCTTATTTTATGCATTATAGATGATGCAGGCTGGTATTAGTAAAACAAATACAATACAAAGGTAATACAAAGGTATTAGCAATGCAAAGGAACTGCAAATGACATCTCAAGGCACTGGTATGACACCAGCTGACAGGAACAACCTGTTTGAAGCTGCAGCTCATCAATCCTATCTTACATCTCAAGTCACAGCCTTCCTGTGTTTTCTTCCTACGTGAGGAGACGAAAATGAGACGAAAGAAAATCTCTGTTTATGTACGAAAATTACATTTTCCACATGAACATGTCGTGGCAGAGAATCTTCAAAGAGAAGTCTGTTTGCACTGTCCTTATTTTTGCCAGAGGAATGTTTTTAGTGGTGTGGCTGGAAGCATTTGATGCCTGAGTTTGAGATCCCAAAGTATTTTCTCATATTATCCAAAGAGACAGCATCGGGCCATACTGCAAGTCATCTGGCAGACAGGGGAAAAATCCCACGAATCTTTCAGATTAAATCGTTCACTTAATAAAAAATAACATGGCTAAGGTATTGAGTTGTTTAATTTTGTGCGGAAAAGCACCGTGTGTGGATATACGTGACGCACCGTGATGTCTCATCAGTCCCATTGTGCTAGAGGAGAGAGATTTGAAGCATGAAAATATGTCTGACAGCTGTGGGGAAAACATATGCAGCCGATAAGCTTGAGTTAAAACAACTGGGTGTTCAGCTGGAGGTGATCATAAAATAATTCTTCCAGGAAAGACACATTCCAGTTTTGACAAGTTTCATCTCCAATTAAGACACCTCACACACAAACACATGCTTAGAAAAGAACAATATTAATCCAGTTAGAGCTGTCACATTGTTGTGTTTCATTTCTGGCCACACTTTCTGTCAGCATAAATTTTAATAAATTTAATAGCTCTTCAAGGACTTCTAAAGAATGAATATATGGTGGGTCCAACTGGGCTGGGGACAGAGAGTATGATTATTAGTATTGTTACATAGTGTACTGTGACTTTAAGTTGATCTGTTATTCCTCAGTGTTATTCCTCACAGTATCCTCACAAATCAATAGCAAATGACAAAAACAAGTGATTACATGATTCACCAGAAGGGAGTCAGGTTTGGAAATGCTGCCACCTACTGATCATGCTGAACTGATCATTTACTTTGAACTGGAAAAGGCTGAGGGGCGGCACGGTGGTGCGGTGGTTAGCACTGTCGCCTCACAGCAAGAAGGTCCTGGGTTTGATAGACAGGGTCTTTCTGTGTGGAGTTTTCATGTTCTCCCCATGTTTGCATGGGTTCTCTCCGGGCACTCCGGCTCTTCCCCAGTCCAAAGACATGCAGTCAGGTTAACTGGAGACTCTAAATTAGCCGTAGGTGTGAGTGAGAGAGTGAATGGTTGTTTGTCTATATAAGGCCCTGCGATAGACTGGCGACCTGTCCAGGGTGTACCTTGCCTCTCGCCCATATGAGAGCTGGGATAGACTCCAGTACACCTGTGACTCCTACGGGGACTAAGCGATTCAGAGAATGGATGGATGGAAAATGCAGATTTTAATTATTTTTTGTGAGACGTGTGTACGCTGTGCCTTTTTAAAAGTCACATGATAAATGTAATCATTATGATGTGGTTGAAATATTATAAATAATGTAAAAATATGATAAAAACAAAGGAAACCTTTCGCGGGTAAAATATATTCTGTCATACAGAATTTTCAATATAAGGGATTAAATGACTGGAATAATATTAAAATACTTACTACACTGTATAAAACACCCCTAAAATCTTCATCAATAGTGATCCTCTTCATCTTGGTTAGGAGAGAAGAGATTGTACCATGTGACATAAAGTTTAAACATAGACCCGATACAGTAATTATATATTTATGAAAAACTAGTCTGAGGCTGTCTTTGTTTCCAAGATCACATTTGATAAACTCTCTTAAGATGAAGAACCTTAAAGACAGCACTTCTGGATTCAGCCACTTGGTGCTGCTCTATCAACATGCTTGATGCTGCTGAGGATTACCCATGGCATTTAGTGATAATACATTAAATAGGTAAAATATTGCACGCTCATTTTTCATTGTGGATACTAATAAATCAGTGACCCAGGTAAAAGGCTCATTTTTGACACAAACACAGGAGGAGATGGAGATAAAGCTATGCTGTGCGAATCAGGAAACTTTGTATATTGCGAGTAGTTGCAAAACAAAATTTTATTGGTTTAGCAAATGTTGTGTATAATCTGCAGTAACCTGCAAAAAAGCAAAGCAAATTTAAGCAAATTAATATCTAAAATCTATGTGGAAATACTGTTTTATATTTTTTCCAATGATTTGAAAACATTTCTTCTATCTCATGCCAGAGGTGAATAACGCTGCCACCCAAAACTATGAGACATTACAATCTGCCTGGGAATAAAATACATAGTCATGGGAAATGTGCGGAGGCCTTAATGAAGTGTTGTGCTGTCAGACTCAATACTGGAAATAAACTCCTGACATGTACTGTTTTCTTCAGCGTTTCTGTTTTTTGTCTTTGTCAAGCTGTGGCCAGAAACACCCAAAACTCATCATCATCATTGTTAGAGCAGTGCCGACTGATCGTCTCCCTTGGAAGGAGATTCTTTATTGCAGTCATCACTTTTTCGTCAATCAGTCTAAGTTAGTGCCAGCAGCTCGGCACTGAGTGAATGCTCACATGCAGAGAAAAAGATTGAGAAAATCCTGTGAGCATCATATACATTTTTACAAATTAGAGTAAATGCTACAGAGAATATGGATCATGTTGCAGGAAACAGGAGAAAAACCCAAAGCTGGGTGCAAACATAAAAGCTGGAATTCAATTAAAATACCAAAATGTAACATCAATTGACTCAAGGAGGGCAAACAACACAAAACAGATATATACTTTCTATCCACTCCAAGTTAAGTGAACTGCATGAAAGCCTATTAGGGCAAGTACCTATTTCCCAAAATAAGTGGGGAAATGGGTAGCTTTGAAGCAAACATCTATCAAACATTTCACAGTTTTCTCAAATGAGCAATCAGGGGTTTTGGTGTACACAGACTCTTAAGTACAAATCTGTGGTTTCCTTTCAAATGGCTTTTACTGGCAAATCAAATGAGCAGAGCAATCTTATGAGAGCAAAGCATCAGATGCTTTCTAAAGTTATTTGATGACATCAGACATGTACACATCCAGCACAGTGTTGGAGGTGACACTGCAGAGAGTTGACAATCTTTTTTAAAGTAGGCCAAAGATTGGAATAATAACAAACTCTGCAAATAAACTACTAATACCCACACCTGAACACCCTATTAGCAAGGTATGGCTCAGAAATATATGGCTCAGTGGAATCACTTTCTATAAAATGACCCAATAAGTAGATTCAAACATACCGTATTACAGTTACATTCATATAAAAGTACAAAAACAAGCAGACGTTCAGGATCTTAGAGGAAATTAGTAAGGCAATTAAGCCAATTTATTTGAAGTAGATCTGTAGATTGAAAAGACTTAATGTAATATTATTTGAATTGATTTTTAGATTATTTTAATATTTATTTCCTCTTTAAAGTTTTAGATAATAGATCGCTGATGAAGATGAATAGATTTAGAATTAGGGCAGTGTCTGTGGAGTGCATAGTGATTGAACATGGAAAATATTCTTTAATTTCTTCATGTACATTGATTTTCAGCCCTAAATCATTTTATAGGCCCATTACTGTCAGAAACTGGACTGGTGTGGTGCAGTAGACTGTGATGAATTACTGGAGGCATTCAGCTCTGAATGCCACTCTGAAGTAGCATTAGGAAAAACAAGAATCAGTTGCTGGTTAAGTGTCTTGTCTTCTACCTGGCAACATGGTCCTGTCTCATGGCTGAAAACCATGGTGATCAGACAATGCCACAACATAAACAAACAAGAAAATGTGTATTCCAATGATGATTACATCATTGATCATTGACATCAGATTAGCTTTCTTGTCAAGTTTAATCTGCAGTGGCATTAGACTTTCATTAAGAGCTGTATTGTATTGCATAGTTTCATTGTAGTGCAAAAAAGTATAGTGCATTGATCTCTAATGCATGAAGACTCATCCTTGACCTCCTTTTTCACCTCAGAAGAGTTTAACAACAACAAAGAAAAATGCTCCACTTACTAATATTTGCGAAGCTTATCAAGGTGTGGACCTTGAGTTAGGTTTTTGTTTGTTAAACAATAATTTCCTGCATGCCACCTACAAAAAGAGTATACTATAGCAAGCAGTGCACCATTCTGCAAACAATAAGTGCATAAAGTATGCATGAATGTGACTGTTGTGTCATTTCCTATAATATGTTAAAATGGCCTCCAGATCATTACAAAAACGTATGGCCATAAGCAAGTGAATACACTGACTCAAAAATGTTACTTAAACATATTTTGAGTCTTCCTCAAGTGGGTTTAAGGTCCTTTTGAACAGCTCTGAACAGCTGGATCACTGCATCCATCCACACTTCTCTCTGATGCTGATTACTGATGCGAGCCAATGTCTGAGTGGTGTACACCAGGGTCAGCACCGTCCTCTCAAAGTCCTGCCAGCTCAAAAGTTGTCGGCGCTGGGCAAGCTCTGCTGCCAGACGGCGGATGTCGGAGAGCTTTTTGGGAAGGACGTCCTCGCACAGAACCTCCAGCTTGTCCACATTCCTCATTGAGGCAAGCTCTTCATCTGGGATCAGCATGGCGTGTTCTTCGCCTTCTATCTGCGTTCCAGCCAACAGAATCTGGGAAATACAAGCCAAGAGAAATATTGAAGAAGAGGTTGAGAATTTTCTTTAAAACACAAGAACTTAACTGACCTCAAATAGCAAATTGATGTCGGCCACTGATCTTTGGAATGTAGGATTGATCAGTGAATATGTCCCACGCTTTATCCTATATGCAGATGGATACAGAGCTGGAACACAAAAAAAGAGGAAATGGGATTAAAGGGCCCAAAAAATTAGGCATCACATTATCCAATGTGACATGCATGTGGGCGTGTCATTGAGTAAACACAGATTCATTACTGTTCAAATATTATCCAGGTGGGATACGGTCTGGCTCCAGCTGTGCAGAGGGTAATTGGTGTTCAACCTTAGCTACAGATGTGTTGTAAATTCACAAGAGGCAGTAGGCAGTACATCCAGAGCTGAGATATCTGTGCTAGCAGAAGGGAAGGTGTAACTGACCTCATTTGGTGAGATTTCAAAGTGTTGGTCCATGTATGTAACAGACCAGAGACCCCATAATCTGAGGTGTCCAGATAAGGCAAGACTGAAACCCACTGTTCTCAAGTAGCAGTAACAGTCTTGGCTGCTTCATCTCTATGATAGATTACCAGAAAATCAATGTTTTACTTGAGGTAATAACATGAAGCAATTTTAGATGGAATTTCTTCAGAATGAAAGCAAACTAAAAAGTGTGAACTTATCTTTGGGCACATTGTTTTAACTTAAAAAAAGTCCGATAAAAACTAAATTCTCTACATCCTTAATGGCATAGACATAGACAGAATGATTTATGAACTAGTCTGATCTAAAACACCATATTTGCATTCTCATTTTTGTATAACAGCCTTGTGAGATAGTGAGCAGACTGATAATGGAAAGTCTTCAGAGGTCAAGACTAAACAAGGATGGAATTTAAAACGCAGGAGTCACAAAAGGACACAGAGCAACCAAACCATATTCCCCCCTTCAGTATTGTTTAAAATATGTCTACTGCTGCTGTCCTGGATATATGAATGTGCTCATGTTATGACTCCCTCTAATGCGTGAGAGCAATTTGGTGACTCTGCTTCAGGTATGTGAAGTGGAAAACAAATTACATTAGAGCTAACTGCATTCAAGTAAAACTTCATCTGAACTTCTCTTTGTCCAGTGCTTCACAGATTGTGGTTCCATCCTTGGCTCAGCACGTAGGCAACACACAAAAACACACACAGATGTTAATGAGGTATACATGAACACTAACTTCACATAAATTTGTATACTGCCTTGTCAGTCTTCTAGTAATGATCAACCCCACTGCCCACAGCTTTACCAGCTAAACACATTTAGCACTATAGTGTCTGTGAGGCCAGCCAAAGCCACATGCACTGGCTGATCTCGCCATGCACCTGCTTGGGCAGCCGCCAGCATATTTTCACAATCCAGCCATAATTCGGAATGTAAATATGTAGCACAGTTCTCCAGTGTTAGGCAAATAAAGCCAACCAATTCGGTACATAATGTGTAATCCGCAGCATGTTATCTGAAACCATTAAGCCATTCGAACACAGCCATATTTCAAATTTTTTAAATATTAGGATCAGGAGTTTGAATCTCCTGTGCAATCTCACCCCACTGGAAAATGTTGTCCAACTGTTTTCACATTAATTGCACATTTGATATTTGATATTTTACAAATGATGCTTATTTCCATTCTTGTTGGGAGTTAGATGAAAAGATTGGCACGGCTCATGCTTGTCTGATAAATACAATATAAAGCAATAGACAGGAGCAGATTATCTTAGCATAGTGTAAAGACTAGTAATAAATTAACATTCCATTTGAGTTTTAATGGTTAGACTGGCAACATGTAACCCCCCTTGTTTCCTCTTTCTGGCTTAATTTAAATCTATATTTACCATGTCATAGTTGATACTTTATTGATCCCCTTTGGGGAGATTTTTCTTTAGACAGGTGCACATAGAGAATTGTGGTGTTTCACTGGTTTCAGTAAGAAGTACTTTCAAATATACTATTTATATAATTTTAAACTAAAAATGAGCAAGTATACTTGAAGTATACTTTTTAGGTACTTATCAGAGGTAAACTACAAAGTGGGTCAATTTAGTCCCAAGAAGTATTAAAATAGTATACTAGGAAGTATACTTACTATACTTGAAGTATACTTCATAAAATTGAAATTGACTTTAAGTATACTACTTATTTGTAAAGCAAACCAGGACTCGAACTACGAACCCTGGGGTTGACAGACAACTGCCCTGCCGGTTGAGCTACATGCCACACATCTAAACATGGTAGTAGACAGAGAGAGATAACCACAAATATTTCTTAGAAACTCAGTTTCTAGCTATTGAAATATGCAGTGCTCTCCACTTATTTTGGCACCCAGAGTATGAGTAAAGCAGGCTGTGAAAAAAAAAGTTTAACCTTTTGATCTTTTGCTCAAAATAGTAACAAAAACAAAAACTCTCATTGATAAGTAAATTCCCATAGATTTTAATTTTTTTTAGTACACCTGGGTGACTATGAACAGGCAATTGTTTAACCATGGGTATAAATATGAGGTCACACATCAAAAACGCTGAAAATGCCAATTTCCTCCATCAGGGCAATAATGAAGAAATGGAAGTGAATCAGCCTGGAAGAAGACGTGTGTCTATCTGGTCACAACACACTGTCGGGAGAATGGTTGGAGTGGCCAAAAAATCTCCAAGAATCACAGCTGGAGAACTGCAGAAGTTAGTTGGGTCTTGGGATCAGAAAGTCTCCAAAACTACAATCTGAAGTCCCCTACATCACAATAGTTTGGAAGGTTTTAAAGAAAAAAGCCTCTACTCTCATCCAGAAACAAATCCAAGAGTCTTCAGTTTGTCAGATTTTATTGGAACTTCAAATGGGGTCAGGTTTTATGGTCAGATGAACCTAAAATAGAGCTTTTTGGCAATAAACATCAGAGGTGAGCTTGGCGCACAATAAGAGGTAACCATATGGAAAAGTACCTCATACCCACAGGTAAATATGGTGGTGGGGCTTTAATGGTTTGTGGCAGTTTTTCTGCCAGAGGATTTGGGCATCTTGGCATCAAGGACTCTATCAAATATCAATAAATATTACATGAACACCTGATTGCCTCTGCCAGAAAGCTTAAAATAGGCCGTGGTTGGATGTTATATATATATAATTATTTATTTAACTGTTGCATTTGCAATTGTTTCTTTTCAATGAAAGCAGAATTTATTTAAAATATTTTGAGCAAAAGATAAAAAGGTTAAACAATTAAGACATTTTTTCACAGCCTTCTTTGATCATATTTACCAAGGGCGCCAATATTAGTGGAGGGCACTGTAAAAAAAGATCTTTCACAAAAGCTACATATCTTGCTCAGGGCTTCAAGTCCCAAGTCATTTACTGCTTCCAGCTTCACATTTACATTCTAGGAATGAGATGTCAAACCATTTTATGTTAAATATAAGACAAAATAACTGAATCAACCTTAAAGTGTAATTGTGGAATATAAGTTTTCTAATAATCCATCCAATTTACAATATTGAAGACATTTCCCCAGATTCTACAATGATGTTTAGATATGAGTGCATGGCAACATGTATGTAAAATGTACTGTTCAGTGAATGATTCCCAAATGTACATTCAATAGCAGAAAAGTAATGCCAGTGCACACATATTAGATACCGAAGAGACACTGTATAGCTCCAGTGGTGCATTGTCAATGTAAACAAAACACCACCCAAGGGGAAAGTGTGCTCATTAGAACAAGGATTATGTTGTTAAAGGATGGAGGAGCTGCAGGGAAATGACAGCTTGAAGGCCAACCCAGTGCTGATTTACATTTAAAATTAATGATTTGTAATTTGCATAAAAGTTTTCCACGACTCTCTCATTGTTTGCTGTAAGACAGCAATTCCTTGGCATGCAGGGAAATGGGTGTTATATGATTCCAGCAGCAGCAGCAGCAGCAGCAGCAGCAGAAGTTTGGAATAAAACGGTTATTGCTGGTTGCTCACGTCGTGCAGTCTGCTGTAGATACAGAAAGGGCATGTTTCTTATGACATGTGTTAAGTTACAGACAAGAGATTCCTCCATGGAAAAGATGCTCAGTTTGATCTAATGTTAAACATGTAGAGGACTCAAATGCATGACTTAGAGGCAAATCAGTATGCTAAAAAGCAAAGAAAGGAAGTCACGACAGAGAAGCAGAACAAAAAGGACAAGGCAGCCAGGCAGGATGGAAATCCAAAGTGGCAAACAGAAGAAAGGCAGGCAGGGAAAGGAAAACTGGAACACAAAGGCTGGGTTTCTTAGCAGATCTGAGAGGGAACTGCCAGAGGGACAAGGGGCAGGTTTATTTATACTGCATAGTGAGGAGTTGATGAAAGGTTTGGGACCAGGTGCATTGTGCATGGAGGTCAGCTGATGATAGGAGTGGGGACATTTTGAGACAAAGCAGGGAAAAAGTAAGTTTGGGAATGAGATGAAAATTAGTGTCTGAAATCATTCCCTTGTTTATGTATTTGCTTTTCCTTCACTATATACAGTCCATAAGTACTAAATGTGGGCATTTAAAGATTTCAGAAACATTAGATATTGTAATTTTGCATTATTACTGACAGGTGCAGATGGTAGAATTATTATTAGTTTTAAGTAGGGCTGTTAATGTGTATATGTTAACTCATCTGATTAATCTAGAAATTTAACAAACTACTGTTTTTAATGCAAAATAATCATTTGACCAAGTTTGACGCCAACGTCTTCCCATAATCGCAGCATGGATCGCTACCTGGCTGTGTATAAAGACACGTCAAACACAGATTATACAGTGACTCAGGCGACATCACCAGCTGCACTGAATGCAAGTTTCACTACAGCCTGTGTCTGTGATTAACTTTTTAATTAAGTTTTTAATCAATTGACTGTGCTAGTTTTAAGCCAAAACCCAAATTACTAAGTTAAGAACTTATTGCTTAATTACTGCAATTTCATAGTTTTATATTTAATATTTTGTATATGTGCCAATTTTAATGACAGATTAATCATTGCCATTGATGACACTTTGAAATACTCCAGAGGTGTTCTCCTGGAGTAAGGGTCAGGGGGCATACTTGGCCAGGATATAGTTTTCTCTTTAAAACCTTTTCTGTGTGTTTGGGATCATTGTAATGTCAGAGAATTTCTCACCTGCTGAGCATCTTGAGACTGGGTCATCTTTTCATTCAGTAATTCACAGTGACATCTACAGGATAAATGTCATCTCCCTTACAGCTTTTGTACTCATGCAGTCCCATATCAACACACTTCCATTTCCTTGGAATATGCAGTCACTGTTGTAGTCCTGGCTAGTTCCAGATAAAATATACTTGACCCAATCTGAGTCTCAGGCGTTTATTTGGGTTTCGTCTCCCCAAAGAATGTGCTGCCAGTATTTGTCAGGCTTCTATTCATCATTGTTGGGAAAGGTTTAATAGCTGTTTTATGCTGTTGTGTGACCAATGGTTTTCTTCCTGGACACTGTCTGCAACATCAAACAGTGTCCCTTCATGCTATAGCATCACTGAAACACAGATAATCCTTATTAGAAGCCTGCACCTTCTGTTATCAGTAGTTTGGTTCTTCCTAAACCTCTTGACCACTGCTCACATGTGTCACATTGTGATACTGACAATATGGAACTATGTCCAGTGATTATGTCTGACGACTTTGGCTGACGTGTGCTCTGAACTTGTTCCACTTTGCAGAGTAAAAGTGATTTGTAAATATTTTTCATTCAACATCATTCTTCACAGCATTTCTTGCTGCTTGCTCATGCGTCATGCTTCCCCTACAAACAATCAGTGTTTGGATACATGGGCTTCCCCCAGTGTCATTATGCACAGACAGGGAACTTGTAATCTCCTACTAACTGCTTGCAAGGAGATGAGGGAACAACAGAGGTCCATTAATTAGAAGGGCTAAATGGTACTCCTAGCTGGAGGGATGTCTTGATGAAGAGAGAAAGAGGGAAGAACAAACAACCCCCCCAAAAAACAAAAACAAAATTGATGCCTGGATTATTTGCCTCACAGTAACAGGGAATGAAGAGGACATGGGAAGAACAAAATCTTCAGTGCAACAGCCCATCCTCTGCTTAACATTTCCATTCACCTCCAAATGATCATTAAAACCCACAGTAATTATAAGATTTGTGCGACTCAGAGACAATTACATTTACAAAGTAATCACAGACTTCACCATCAGTGCTGCCAATGTGAGTCCAATCTATGAGAGGCTAAGCTGCAGTAAAGATACCACCTTGTCTTCACCAGAGAAAACACAGGGGATATTGGAATACTGGGGACACTGATAACTACAGATAGTGGAGAACAGTCACACACAGTATAAAGAGCTTGTACTGGTCCCCTGTCACACTCCAGGAACAGGAACATTTTTCATATTGACCAAAGGAGGATTACATGACTCATGCATATTTGGGGTTGGTTTATTTCTAAACCATAGAGTAACAAATTGAGTTTTTGAGCCTTGAAATACCTTGACAAAGCATTTATTGACCATGTACATCCAATGTGCCTGTATTGTTATTTCAAAAATGACTGAGGTTGCTGAAAACACACGGGTGACAAATTAAATGAAACCTGCACAAATGAGTGGAGAAACATAATGGATGCAGATGTTTCCACACAGGTGCAACTGAGCAGTTAACATCCAGTTATGCTCTGTGGCATGTATAAAAAGGCTGAGCAGGCCTAGTTAATTCTAAGAAAACAACGAGGGTTCATTGTCGGGGAACTGATGACAGAAGCTTCAGTCAACTGTTCATCTGGTTAATGTTCCAATAAGAACAGCAAAAGCGACATCTGCATTTTGAAGAGAGATTTTAAAGACATTAGTAAACAACTGTGGTGCACATGTAATGACCTTGGTGCTGATGCATTTGCGTGATGTGAAAGGAAAAACATAAAAGCCACTCTGTGGCAGTAAACAGAGTGTTGCAGTAAATAAATTCCATCATTACAAAGATCAATGCACAGCTGAGAGTTGAGTGGTGCAAAAACCAAGGAACTAGTCTACAGAGATGTAGTGATGTGGTCAGATGATACTGTGAGGGAATCAGCTGAAGGGCTCTCTTACACAGTGGGGGTTATTTTGCCAGCATGGTTTCAGTACACTCGTCAGCTGGGAGTGAGGGGTCACTGCAAATCAGTACAAAGTTGTTCAGGTCTCTTCCAGGATGACAGTGCTCCAAACCAAACAGCATGAAGGGTCACTGAATCCTCTGCCCTGTCAATCACATGCTATGACCTTTACAGTCACCAGATCTCAACCCACACCTTTTGGAGTGATGTGTTCTCCACCAACATCATGAAAGCACACAATGAGGAAATATGGAAGAATCGTGTTCCACGCCTGTGGAATCAATGCCAAGGTGCTGTTGTTGTGGTTGCAGATGGTGGCCTAACACTTCACTAAGATGTTTTATGTTGTTTATCCTTTAATTTGTCACCTGTCTGCAAATGACTTGCTTCTGACTTTACTGTACCGGCAGTCTAGAAAGATTCTTCATAGTGCTACTGAGCAAAGTGGGCTAGTAAAAGTAAGTAGTAAAAAGTAAGTGATGGTTAGTATAAATCTCTTTAAATTTGGCACGTGGAAACCGTTTCCATCTATCATTTCAAGTTTTAGATTAGAGTCAGAGATTTTTCACTTTTTTCCATGATTCCCCCATTGGATTTTATATTTACAATAACCACCAAGGCTTTCTAGGGTCTTCCAGCTAATTGTTTCGGTTTCACAATCCATTGCTTTAATTGCTGTGGTTCAGTCTGGGCTCTCATCAGTTCCTGTTTTCAGCAAAAAAAAAACAGCAATTGATGAGAACAGTGAGGCTTGATGTGTCCTGAATGAAAAATAAGGCAACTGTTACTAGCATGTTTGCTAACATGCATGTTTATAAGGTGATAAGAGATCAATGTTGTCTTTAGAGCTTGTTCCATGTCTCCCAAGTGAACAAAAATAAATCAATACTGCTTAATGAAATACTTCAATGATTAACTGCAGGAACAAAACAAGTTCCCTGTCAGAATTCAGCTCCAAAAAAATCAAAGAGAATCACAAAATAACAGCTAGAACACCTGAATTAATTGACCATGAAAACAACACTCCAAATATTAGTATATAAAATTTTGCAGCCTTTTCAAAATTATTAGACACTCTATTGTTTTGTATTATCCTGACAGTGGCCCTGCTTTTGTAGTCTTTAACATCATGTGACTTATTTTAAGCTATGTGAGTGCTGAGAAAGGCATTTCCTCAGTGAGTGGATCCAGTAACAACAGACCAATCACTTTTCAATGCAAAACAATCTGTTGATATCCTGTAAGTTGCAATGTGCCCAATTTCTCTAGAAGAGAAAAACACTGTGTCACAGAAGTGCACAAGACTGAACCAGCATCATGTTTGCTTCCATGCTGTTGTCTAAAAGGCTTTTATGTGATCATATAAAGCATAGCAATTTGCATATCAGAAACATTTAAATGTGCAAATTAGCTTTCTTACATGATGTTTACATTGTGGTCTATATGACAGATAATAGTGTTAATGTAGTCCACCTACTTTTCCTGTGGTGCTGAGTAGATGCCAGGTAGATGGACAGGTAAACAGCGAGGAGTAGAGTTGACCACTGCATCATGTTGATTATCCTCGCACACACTCGGCTCTACACACACTTTGTTTTCTCACCTAGCTCTGTCTATATTTAGCAATGGAGTTGAGGTCAGAAAAGTATATCAAAGGTGGATGAAAACACTGCGACTAGTTTCAACACCTCACATGCAATAGTTTTATGTGCGGGGTCATTCCTTCACTCACTGCAATCATGTTTCTCTCCTCCCTCCATCCTCTCTCACTCTCCCTCTTTCTTCTGTGTGAGTGTGTCTGTGCGTGTGTGTGTTCTCCACTCAGGCCAAGAAGTCTGGGCTCTCATCTGGAAATCATCAGGATTTGAGCAACGTCTGCCCTCTTGGCTGGACTTTTGCTTTAACCACTGAATGCTGCTTGACTGACTGCCTGGTTCAGTTGTTGAGTGACTATCCAGCTCACTGGATAACTAGGTGGCTGAACAACTTAGCGACTGATTGATCAGCTATAATGGGATCCCATGAGCTACAATCAAACCAGTACAGGCAAAACAGATGAACGGTCTCTTTTAGCTTGATTAATTATTCTTATTACTTTAAAGGATAATTCCAGTTACTTTGTACTTGGGTTTTGTTTTTGTATGTTTCACCATAATTCCTATCAGATAACACATTAGTTAGCTAATCAGTTAGTAAAATCTGTGGATTCAGCAAGATTAGCACAATGAAGGCATGTTGTAAACACACTAACATCTTATCAAGATTATCTGCCACTTCACTTAAAGCAATAGAAAACTGGGTCGCCCGGAGGATTGGTAATAATCCTGAATGCACAAGAAAACTGACTGTAGTTGCAGATAATTAGAATGAATAATGACAACATGTGATGTGAAGCTGGAAGTCGGCTTATAAACTATGCAGAGCTGGAGGGCAGGTCCCATTAAGGGTAGTTTTTCTGGGATATTTGACCAAGGATGAAATTTTTTAATGAGTTGACTAAACTGGGGCACATTCTCAAATAAGGGTGGCAAATTTGTAATTGAAGATAATAATTCCATTGTGTTAACAAAAATAATAAATGTAAAAATCTATATTAATTAAAAGTGTATCAACACTTTTTTTTAAAGTGATGAAAAAAGGAAACTTGGCAACTTTGAATATTAACATATTTATATCTTATCACATTTTTTTACACTAGATCTGTTGGTTTTGTGCTATTTCTCATTAGTGTGTATAATCTCAAAAGCACTTATGATTAAAAACAACTCTTCTTAACAATGGCTTTGAATTCAAACTGAATAGCCTTTGAAACTTCTGCAGCTGCGTGTATATAATAAAATGCCAAATGTATGTATGCTGCAATAATTATAAATAACATGCAAATATTAACTCTGCATAGTTATATACAAATAGTAGCATGGTGAACTACTGATGCAGAGACAATCTGCCTTTCTGCAACTTCTCCAAATTCTAGTGTGACCAAAAATATGAATTAATCTTTGATGTATATAACAATATTGACATGTGCTTGAATTTCTGTAAGTTTTAGTGACATGGGAAGAGTTTACAATAATCTAATTTTACAGCAGGCTAAATATATTTATTAAACAGGAAATCTGATACATAAAATATTATAATATTCCAGCTGAATAGTTTAAGGGACTCAAATCTGAGCCAAAGTTAATATTTGATTTTAAAACACAATCACATTCACAGGGTTTCATAACAGTTAATTTATAATCTTAACAATTGCTTATTTGCAAAGATAATAATGGTTTGTTTACCATTACATGCAGCTGTTCCCATGTGCAGATGATGTAGAAATAAGATAATATTTGAAATACTTTAGCATTTGCAGAATGATGATGTATTTTTTTAAGAGGTCGGGTATTTCTGTCACAGCAGTGGCTGGTGTTTGGTAACTAACACTCTTAGATGAATGTTAACTATGGACAGTTTGGGTAATAATTTTACCTGTAAATACATTTAGCTGCCAAGTGAGTTTTGTTTAAAACCTTTACATACTTGTTGTCTGTTTCACGAAATACTGATTCTGTTAAGTAACGCAGCTGTGTTCTTGGGTCTCAGAAAACGATGTGATTACAGTTTTATTGCTGAGGCCAAACCTGAGTGAAATCCAAACCAAAGTTTTACTGTAATGCCTTTAGTTAAATCACTAAAAATGGAACTCACATCATACTCCCTCTTTCTCAGACCTTGCTCTTTATGCATTTTGACACTGTCCTTGGATTTGCAGGCTTAAATTATGGGTTAATTACCTGAAATCCTGCATTGCGAATCCTGACTTAAAAGCCTTGTTTGATCACAGGTAGCACACAGCAACAAGACAGCGATGAAACCCAGACTGAGGCAGATGGAGACAAACAGCCACATGTCAACAGACAAGATCAACAATGACGTGAGGACCACTCAGAGCATCTTGATTCAAGGCTGTCAAGACTCTTTCCTTGTTTTCGTGGGCTACTCTCCTACACCGTCTCTTCTGCTCTTTGTTGTCACAGAATATGTGCAATAAACACACAATCCCTGATCTACTGCCAAAGCATATAACAGACTGTGTAGGTGCTCTGGATTTCAGATGGTGTGCTTTCTTGGCTTAGACCATAAGGCTGCATCTGCTAAAATAAAATACTGATATTATTCCAACAGTCTTATGTACAATAAAAAGAAAAGAACTCGTGTCTAACCAGTAGATGAGAGAGTAACAATAAATTATTAAAACAGAGGTCATGGATATTAAAAGTTTATTCTAGCAAGCTATCACAGACATGAGCCCACTATTTGTTATCAGCACTTTGTTTTGTGAAAGCTTGTATATGTGTGCAGCTAGTGTCCACTCTCTGGAGTGCACAGCCACTAGTTTTGTCATCCAAATATTCCCTGTTGACACAAAACTCAGCAGTTCAAGTCACAAAATGAAATCATAGACGAGTGGGGCTCCCATTTCATTTCAGTAGTGATAAAAATATTGAGTGGACATGCGGGAACTGTAACTCTGTTTGTCTCGATACTTTCAGAGTGATTAGATGTCTCTTTGAGATGAAAAGTTGTCAACAATGCTGCATTCATGTGCCCCAATTTAATCTAACAAAATATGATGACAGCAAATAAAAGAGGAGCAGGAACTGACACAAACCCAAACAGCTCTGCCTGCTTGATTGAATCATTTTGTGGTATGTGAAATATAAAACACGTTTACATGCTGCAGTGACACATCACTGAACAAGCTGTAAACCATGTGGGCATGCAATTCACATGAGTTCCACATGAGGCAAAGGCAAATAGCATCTGAAGGGCAAAACACAAGGGAAAAAAATATTCTTTTTGCCACCTTATATCTTCTGTGTTTGCCTGCAGGTGCAAAAACTCACAAAGATTCAGCTACTGTATCATAAGAAAAATGGCACTGACCCCCCAAGTATGTGAGGTTATCAACACAAAGATGCACAGTCCACACAGATGCACTGTAAAATAATTATAACCATGAGGGGGCAGTGTTACAACATCATCCTGTGACACCAACAACTGCCCAACTTATCCAAGATCCTGCAGTGATTGCTGCTGCTCTTCAACACTTTTGGTGATGCTGCATGAATTCAGAAATAATTGAATTCTATTCAGATAAGGTCTGGCAATATGAATGCAACCACTTAACATAGATCAAAGGGTTGTTTGGGTTCAAACCAGGTGGGGACCCTCGAGACATCCTTTAGTTTAATTGCTTCTGTGCTGTAAATCACTGGAATGCCTCAAATATGCAAATTGATATGAGGCCACTGTACATCTGAACTTGCATGAGGCTTGCATAATAGTCAAACTGCTATCACACGAAAAAGTCTGTGGCTGCACTTTTATCTTACAATAGTGTGAGCTGAGATAAGTAAACACCTTGGTTGCTCACACATGCCCATAAATGCAGAGATTTGTGCTGCTTAGATTTTGTACTTCTTTCCAACTGAGGGTCTGTGACTCATGCAGAGTGTTTTCAGTAATAGCTCAAAGTTAAAGCCGTGTTATAATATATCGAATACGGTTTCTGACACATTGAAGGAACCGAAGCGTGCAGATGCAGCAGCAAACTGCATGTTCTGGATGTAAAACATAGATACTCCCTGGAGGAAAACCTCCAGCTATAAATTATGACTATAATTGCAAATGCTGTTTCTATACTGGAGTTCAATTTGGCTGTGTTCACAGTTTTTGTTAAACCAAGCCACTGAAGAAATTTGGAGTTGGAATTTTTAATTATTTTTAATCCTCAACCAAAGCTCTGCTGTCTTTGTCTTGCAACTTATTGTGGAGAGAGTTTGTTCTTGTTTGGTCCACGACGGTTGCATAGATGTAAAAATAAAACAAAACGGAAAGTCAAAAATATGTTTTCGAGAACCATAAGTATGAACAAAAAAAAAAAAATCTGAGAAAAACTAGGGACGGGTGAAAAGAGAGAGTCGTGTTTCAGAAAAGTGAGCAGAAAGAGAAAACTGAGAAAAAGTTTGAGGAACAGTTGGATATGAAAGTTTACAACAACGATGTATTGATTGACCATAGATAGTGACAGCATGGCAGCCGTCACAAGTGAGGCCAGTGTGAGAATAGACTATCTAGCACATCTCTACCCAGCTGGTACGAGGCATATCATGCATCAAAACAACTCAGCAACATACTGTGTGTGTGTGTGTGTTTGTATTGAGCCACAATGCCTTATCATCATACCTCAAGCAGAATAATTACCTTAACTGTCCATCACAATTCTGCAAACAATTTCATCAAGGCTCATCTGAATGGAAGCACAGCTCAGCGTTGAGTCTTTAAATGGAATTGACATGTCTTAGACAGCTTGCATTATCATGGTTGGCCCTCATGGGTACTGGGTGTCTCCAAACACAAAAAAAGAGCTACTTGTCTGCCTGATATATGTACCAAAACCTGAGGAGAAGACAGCTAGAGCAACACTGTAGCGTAAACAGGCCACCTGTCTCATTACTGTGGCATCGAGTATTTATTACCACACAATACTGTAATTAGTCATTACAATAAAGCTTCCTAAGTGTTGTGGAATTAATTGCATGTCTTTGTAAAGTTCATGTTGCTAATTTGCATCTTTGTTCTCCTGCTTGTACTTTTTGACCAGTTAATTTATAATGTCCCAATACACGATACACAGTTTATGCGTGCACTGCAAAACTAATTAAATAAGTTTCTTTTCAGTGTAACTGTTAGTTTACAGCCATCGCAGAGTGACAAGTCTATCGCCTCTTACTTTCTGCTGGAAGTTTCAACCCTACCACAAGGTCTTCACTGGAGATAAACTTTGTCTGTTTAAAGTGTTTGTCTGCATAAAAATGTAGATGTTTAAACATTCAATACCTGCGAGTACTTTTAGGACTTCTTGTACATGTTGTCTAAAAAGTTGAGCTTGTTAATTTTTGACCTTGGCGGCAGCTGCTGATGAAACAATCTCACCTAAACAAGGCCGGAGTGCCAAACAAGCGTGGTGGACAAGTTCTCAGGGCATATCCAGGGCAATTTGCACTATGTACTGTACGGGCAAAGTTCCCCTAATATAGACGGTCTGTCTGAGAGAATATAGCTTTGATAGCTATAATATCTTATAATGTTTAGGTTGTGCTCACATGATGCACATCAGGGTTCATATTGTTTACTAAAATAAAGAATGAAAACCAAGTCCTGTCTAATATGGGACTACTTCAGACCTAATTATGAAACAGGTACAAGCTAATGCATTTTCAGGTAACAGTGTGGTGTAAAAATCCAAGTGTAACACAAGAAATCTTAACTTTCATCAAGTTCGTTAAGTTTCCATCGAAGGGTTGATAGAAAAGGATGGAGAGCAACGAGGGGAAAGCAACAGACCTTGACTGTCTGACTGGAAAGATCAGAGGAGTGGACGATCAGATCGCTCATCAATCTATCCAGTCAGGCTGGAATGTCCACCAGATCGTGTGATGCACAAGGTTTTAAAGAATAATAATGTTGCACTTGATCAGAAATTCAAATCTCTGAAGGCTGTGCATATTGTGGTCGTGCTAAAAATAGAGATCATTTTAGTCAACCATACAGGATTGGTGTTGAAAATAAGGCTGCATGTTGATGCCTGTGCATAACTTGGCCTGAAACAAATGCACGCAGGTCCAAAAAAAATTTATTGTATACGTTAGTTTATAATAAGTAGATTATTTTAGACGCCTAGATGGTTCTTGATAACTTTCTTCCTCAAAACTAAAATAAACTAAAATGAAAACTCAGTCTGTGAAACAGAAACTAAACTGAAACTAATGAAACTACTGCTGAAACTAATTGAAACTAAACTGCACTGAGATGCAGTGGCCTTAAAATAAATGTTTTAAGTAAGAGGTTTAAACTGTGTAGCGCTAAATGAGCAACTGCAGTGAAAATCACACAATAATGATGTGGTTCTTTATTTATCTCATGATCAGCCAGAGCTGGTGATGATTTCATGTGTTGCTGAGGATATTTCAGCAGGGTAGATCCTTGGCAACATCTGGGTTTGAATCTGAAGGGGAGGCTCCCTGCAGCTGCCAGTAACTGCTGCCCAGTAACTAAAATGATGATGGCTATGTATACTTCATTTCCTGTGTAATCACTGCACTTCTCATGCTTGAGCATGCGTCGGCGGGCTCCTGCATGTTAATGAAAGGTGCTTACGGAGTCATGGTGAAAGGCAAACACACGGCCGGAGCAATCTGTCACTATGATCATGACCGATGCATAAATTGAAATCACAATTTCCAGTTAGCATCGTCAATAGTCATGAGTAATGAGGATGTGTTTGTTGGGCTTGATCACCATGTCTCTTTATTAACACATCCCACAGACGGAGTTGTCACGACTCGAGCCAGAGGCATCAAAGCAAACTGGGCTGAGCTTTTTGCTTGTAACAAGGAAATGAAAAAACTCACCCACTCGGTTATTGTATTTTTCGCATGAGTATACATAAGCATAGCTTTGATCTTGCAGTAGCACTTAAATTTACTGGGAACTTTACTGTGGGTAACATTTACAGTATTTACACTGTATCCTGATTCAGCTTCATGACTGAAAATATTTCCGATTCTCAAAAACTTGGTGTTTTCAGACAGTCAGAGACTTTGATAGACTTGATGGACAAGGAAGCCTCGTCTAACTTTTGATGCTTTATTCTGACAGTTCCTTTATATCCTTGAAGAGACTAAAACATTGTTGGCCAATACACACTCAGGTCACTGGCAACCTAGGAAGTGGTTTTGTGGAGTAAGTAAAAATATCCCAATGAATGTGTATTTATGATATATATCAGACATATTAGTCAGCTGACTTGTTTTGTTGATGATCGTTTTGTTGGTGTTGTTAGTCAACAACAAATTTTACGAGCACCACGACAAGTCAATGCAACAGGTGGACGCAAAAAGATACAAACTGGTGGGGAATGCAGAATGAGGTGAAGGCTGTCTGTGAGTTAAACGTGTTTTAGCTTGACCAAACATTTCACGCTAACCCAGTGACTGTGTGGCTCAACTTCATGAAGAGATAAGGAAAAAGAAAATTGACTGACAGATAATTGAATTATTAGATCAATCAGTTGTTCCCAGGCAAACAAAGACTCCAAAACAGTCTAGCCATTAATTTACCATATTGCACAAGGTGAAAAATCAGTTTACATCCACTCTTTCATCATACTTTCTCGCTACAAATGAATGTCTCATAGTTGTGTCTGCTGGTGGAAAACACACACAGACACACACACACACACACACACACACACACACACACCAAAAATTGCTAGTATCTGTGTTTATGAGAAAAAAATGGGGCACTTGAGAAAAGCACACGACTTGAGACTCTGCATCTGTATCCTCCTTTAACTGACACCTGTGCTTTCTGTGGCAGCTTCCTTAACTTCACTGGATGAAGTTGTCCTTGCACCTGGTCCACAGAACAAAGCTGCTGCCCTGTGAGACACCATGTGGATGAATGAAAGATGGAGAGCGTAGGACCTGGTCTGAACCCAGCAAATAAGGTCAGCTCCAGGTCAGGTGTGGTGTGTGTGTGCGTATCATTATTTGTGTGTCGGGGTAGAAGACTAGGATGGGAGATGGGTTTGTGAAGGTGAGTTGAGTCTTGAAAAAGAGAGCTGTGCAACACATCAAAGCAGCAGCAGCCTGGACTACTATCATGTGCTTCGGTGGAAACAGATAAAGAACACACTAAACAGGCATGAAGATGGAGAGGCTGTAGCTAGTAATGCACAGCATGAGTGCATTAGTGTTGCTTTGTGAGTGAAATAAGATATGTAGAGATAAATATGCCTTCATCAAATAGTAGTTCTTGGATAATGTTTAAAATATTAGATATTTTTTGAATGAGCGCATTAAATAGTTTCATAGTAGCCCCTCATTTAGGTGTTAGATAGAAACACAATGACAATAATTGCAGCTATCGTTACTATGTGAACAAGTTCTGAGACCTGAAATATTTTCTAATTGGTGAGAGAATAAAATCCCAAATGCTGACGTGTAAAACAGTCAAGAGGAAAGAGCTAAAAAAAACAACAACAAACAAACAAACAAAAAATATATAAAAATAAATAATAATAAAATAAATAATAATAATATAAAAATAAATAATAATAATTATGCAGAGACTACACTTGATTATTATAAAATTATTTGCAAAGCTCATCAGAGCTGGAGAAATCACACTGTATGGTAACTACTGTGAGGCTTTTGGTATATTCAGTACCACAGAATACAAACATCACTTTTTCAGAATTTTGGTATGGACTTGGTAAAACGTATTAGTTCTCATGACATCCCAAATCTTAAGTGCCAGAATGTAGCAACATTAGATAAATGTCTGTATCCGACTTTAAAACAATATCTGAATGGAGTAAGGGAGCAGCTCGTCTTGAACGTGCCTTTCTCTCTTTCTCTCTCTGTTTGTGTCAAGCAGTCACAAAGCAAACCAAATTCAAATCTCACCCTTGTTAAAATCTCATACTTCTTCCTCTCCCCAATCCTCTCAAAGCCGTCTACCGTGGAGCAAAGTGGCTTGTTAGATCAGATCTGTTGCTAGTTCTTTTACAATATCCACAGTTCACAAAGTCTCGATTATACAATTACACTCTACATGTTTGCATTTCAAAGCTTCCGTTAAACCACAAACAACATATAACATACACGCTAGGACTTACTGTACGCACATCACTGAATCCTAATCAGAAATGTAAACAGCTGTTTATTATTTTGTCAAATTTGTATCCTTGAGCTAATCCTCTACTTTCTCTGTTTTTTCTTTTCAGATTATTTACTGTGAGTTTGATCTTTCCCTTGTTTCATTCATTCATCTCATGTACTGCCATCAAGGCTTTTTCTTCAGAGCAGACTCGCTTTGGTTTCTTTACTTGTTCCCTCACATTCTCAGGAGCAATCAGCAAATAGTAGTCGCTATAAAAAGCAGCACCTCAGCTGTTATGATATGTGCAAAAGGTTTTGATTCCCTTAGTAGTGAACATGTTTTGTTCTTGTTGCTGAGTTAGGAGAAAACTAGGACCACCCAGTGAAGCAGTAACATGTCCACATGTCACAAACTAACAGTTACAGCTTTAGTCACACAGATTTAATTAATGAATTAGTGTGGGAAGTGTCTAAAAGTGCCTGAAAGTGTGCTCTGTTGTTTGGATGACTCACCACATCTCACCCCTCTCTGTGACAAATTTTTTTATCATCATTTCAAGTTAAGCAAAAACTCTTCCAACCTGAATAAAATGAATGTGTCTCTTTCCTCTCATACAATCCACATCTACAACATAGCTACACAATTAGCTTATAGGACACAGACTGTGTTTATATGCACTTAGGTAACCAGGTTACTCAGAGAAAGCAGCTCAGGAGCAATCAGATTTCTCCTCTGCTTTGGGCTTATTTTGAAAACATTGTTCACAGATTTTAACTGTACTGTATAAAGACTGCTTCTTGACGTTTACACAGAGTTGTCCAATAAGAATCTACCTGGGGAAATCAGGTTTCCCTAATCTCCTACCCAAATTACAGAAAATCAGGTCTCCCGTTTACATGACAGTTAAGAAATCAGCTTACGCAAGTAAACAGACTGTATCCTGGTTACTTAAGTACATGTAAACACACTGGTTGTCACATTGTTTAACAATCACTGCATCATTGATAACACAGTGCTTGAATGGACTTGAATCTCTGTATCCTGTGTCCTGGACTTTGTGAGCCAACCACCAATGCTGATTTCCTCTCAAGGACATCGCTGGTGTAAATACTACCAAATGCAGCTCTATCCTTTGCTTGTGTTATAATTAATACAGCTGCTAGAGGTGCATAACTATGACACGTTCCTGTTTGTTATAATAACAAGACAACCTTAAGTTTCAGAGCTGGTAAAAATACATACATATCACTTAATTTGATCTTTGTTTGAGGAATACACGCATCTTAAATATTAAATATCAAAATGATTGCCTTGAAAATGGTCAAACAAGTTTTTTTATTCAATCCATGCAAAGGCTGTGGTGTAAACATTTTTATTTTTACAGGGGTTATGTGCTGGACTATTTCTGATGAGAAGTGACTTTCTGGAGAAAGTCACAAGGTGACAAGGAAGTGTAAGCTAGTGACCTTTTTTTAAACATTTGGACAGATCCAGAGTGGCAGTTTCCTCTATTTCTATTAGAAACTAAACAGTTGCAGATTCATATTGACTGGACATACATGGACGTGGTAGCCATTTCCTCATTTAATATTAAGTGAAGCTGGTGATAAAAAGGAAGAAAAAATGCTGGAGGTGTCCTCAAGTGCACTCTGTACATCTTAAAAATCTGCCAGTCAGACTTTCCGCTGCCTCCGCATCTTCCCTTTGTATTTTCTTCAAAACATTACCTCTTACATCTTTTTCCTCTGGTGATCTACATTGATTTTAAGGACAATTGTAAAGCATAAACTTACTTCTGACGTTTGCCTTTGGCATTTAATTTAGTTTCTGTTACAAGATGAACACCTGGAGAGGCTATGACAACACAATAAAGGGACAAAAATTACACAAAAAATACACAAAATTTTGGACTTTATTAAATTAAAATAATCAAACTGTCAAAGACATGATTTTAAGGATAATCTTTTGGATTCATTTTAATATTTCTGGGTCCCAGCATTGTGTAGTAACCCAGACTTTAAAAAAGCACTGCCCTAGATGTGTCTGTTCTCTCCAGCAGTCATTTTTGTTATTTATCTCCCCCGTTCTCTATCTGTCCATCTTGCCTACTCATAACTTATTCCATTAAATCTCTCACATTCCTTATCCCTCTAACTCCCTGAGCCACTCCCTCCCTTTCTGCTATCTTTGTCTGTCTTTCATTTTCTGTCAATTTCCCTCCCTTTAATCAGTCCTCTGTTAGCATGCATGGTTTCTCGCCATTTTCAGTTAAAGTCACAGGAAATGCCTCAACTTGTGGCAGTGACCCTGCCTTGAGCGGAGGAATGTGATCACACTCAGGCTCATGTGGGTCAGGATTCTTGGTTGTGTTTGTTTGTAATTCTGTGTGGGTCATGCTGCTGCTTGGGTGCATCATTTTGTTTATTTGTTTATTTATCATCAGTTGTCCTCTACTGTCACGCCTCCTTGTCGACCCCTGAGGTTGCGCTCTGGGATCCTCTGGCAATGACTGTTCTGACCCCGGCAATCAGGCACAGACATAACACCACAGCCTTGCATACTCATTCCCCATCTACACATACAGTATGTCCTCATGCCACAGGCTAGGGATTTGTAAACTTATGCTGAATTTTGAATGTCTCCTTGTATGAGTGTACGTTTGTGAATAGAAAGAATGAGGCCACCAGTGGGGTTGTGTAGATTTATTTTCCTATCTTTGCAGATACTCTCGAGTGCTCAGGGGAGCACTGACCCTGGCAGTTTGCTGGCAAGCTGGGCCCCCCATTGATCACTTCTCACACAGTAAACAAACAAAGTCTCCCATCATCCCTCACAGCATCTCCGAGTTGACGACTGACTCCGAGGCACAGGCAGGCAACATAATCCCGCATTAACCAGCTGAGGTTTGCTTTGTACTGATAAAACTTTACTACAATATATAAAATAAATCACATAAAGAATGTTTATTAAATCTGAAGGCCTTATCAGCACACAGCACGCACAGCTTCAGCAACCCAGTAGCAATTCTTTTTGCAATAGATGAGAAAAATATGAGGTTGGAAGTAAAGTGAAAAACCTTATTTATTTATTTTTAAATTCTGGTTCTGGTCAGTGATGTTGACGCATCTGGAGTTGTGAGTTGTTTACTTTCCACGGGTTGCTGAGAATCATGTTTAGTGCTACAGAAACCTCAAGTTTAAAGGATTTCATACTTTAAACTTGTTTAATCCCCTATTTTAGCACGTGTGAATGATTTTTTTTTTCTCCTGTATGGGGTTTGTGATTAAACCCGTTGAATGTTAGGGGATTGCATGAAGAGATTTGAGCTGTTTCTTCATGATGCATATGCTGTACATCACAGCATCTCCTTCTCTGGAGTTCCTATTGTTCAAGAAACTGCCAGCCATTGATTCAAACCTCCCACATACAGGTAGTCAAACTCGTCTCTGAAGACACCACACTTTGTCCAACGCATGCATATTTAATTCTGCAAGCACAAAGGCAGAAACTCCACAGACGGCTCTGCATTCAGAATGCTTCTATCTATGAGGATAAATTAGCATGAAAGTTTCTTGAGACTTTCTCGAAGATTACAAAAGAACTACAGATAAACAAAAAACTCTGTATAATTAAACTCCAACTAGCACTGTAATTAAAACCTATACCATCAGTTTTCCTTGACAACATGATACAAACCTTGTATTTTTTAAAACTAAACAAAACAGGATCTACATTCTCTTTGTGCATTTCTATTTCTGTCCAGGAGAAAAATATACTTTCTTTTTTTCCCCACAGTCTCCTGATTTCAAATGAGGTGATAGTGTTCTTTGTATGCTCAATTGCTTCCTGGGTTGTTTTTTTTTTCCTCCTCATCTCAGTTATGTCTCCGCACGATCTGTGCTGCAGAGAGAGACCATCCACCGTACTATTCACATTATTTGCACTCGCTACTCTTTTGCGTTTGACAACATAATTACCAAAGTCGAAGCCCCGTGCAATTAAAAGCCAGTGACTGCTGACAGCGACGGCTAGGAAACACGGCAGGGATGAAACAGGATCTCAACAAAGTTGTTCTTAGAGAGGAACTGTCCCGGTGTTTTTCGGTGGCGCTGACAGCAGTGCAGGTACAATAATAAACACTGGAAAAGTTTTGAAGGCATAAAAATCTTGAATGTCCCCGAAATGACCCCTGCTATCATGGATCTCTTTGCATTAGCTAGGATGTAGGACTGAGACATAAAATCTGCTCAGCAATTTGACCCTGGGCAAAGCCCAACATGACCAACACATGGGTTTAATGCGGCCCTCTGGCAAGGTTGGCTTCTTTTTTCATAACAGCATTATACAACCCAGTGTGGAGTAAAACAACTGTACTACTATATCAAGGACCAGTGCAGCGTTTTATATGGGATTTATTTCTTTCTCTCTAGTTAAAACAACAACATTCGCTCAAATAGCTGCTGTGCTGATTTATCATACACATAGTGAGTAAGCAGTCTGTTGAAGACAAAGTAATTACTTTGCTCACTGGTCACAGCGGGACTACATCATCTATTCCATGCAACATAACACAAACTTTTCTTGGCATTTCATATTTGTGTGAGGGGAGAATGGGCCAGGCTCAACACATAATAGCCAAAGATGTACAGTAGTTACCTCCACTCACCACTCTGCAGATCTTCTGATGTCTGTTGTTCTTCTACAGCCGAGCTCCCCTGCTCTTCTCTGCTGCTGCAGCTACAACAAAAGCACTGTTCATTTTCTGCATTTTAATGGCATCTCTCTCCAAGTGCTTTCAAGTTTTTTTTCCCCACAAATCTTTCTTATCTACCCATATCTTTACATTGCTTATCTATCTTGTGAAGTGAAACATTCTTTATGTCCCTCAAATGTACCCTGGCATGCAACATCTATTTTTGCTGACAATATAAGCCCCTTGCAACAACAACAACAACAACGACAACAATAACTAAATGTCTTAACTTAAAGACATACCTTATTTCAACCACTCCATTATTGGTCCACAGAAATACAGAAAGAAAACAAAGAAAGAGAAAAAGACCACAGTCAAGCACAGGTAATTTAGTCTTAATTATAGATCAGTGGTTGTTTCTCAACCCCACCTCTCGTCAGGATGATAGCTGGGATAGGCTCCAGCACACCCGCAACCCCTACAGGGAAAAATCCAGCAGCATAAACAAAAACATAGTATTACAGTATTATAGTCCCTGTATGAAGCCACATATTTTAAAGCAGATTCCAGTCCTGGAAGGATTTAACAAATATTGTATTTAAAAAAAAGACTGAAGGACTTGAGCCAGTTAACGATGCATACAGGGACCTCGCATTAACCTGTCAAGCTAAACATTTGCAGGTCTTTCGCCTGAATATTGTGGCTAGAAAAAAAACAAAAAAACTTGTTTTTAGCTGTTAACTATTCCACATCAACAATAACTAGAATTGGTAGGGGGCTGGTGAGTTGGTGTTGGTTAACAGTACAACCAGTCAAATACCAATCTGCCATATCTGTCTAGACATTTGTATTTTAATCAGCTCATCCATGAGTCCAAATAGACATTTGCGCCAGATCTAATGAAATTCTCAACTGTGACTACTGAGATATTGCACTGACAAAAATGAGTTCACAGTGACTTTGACCTTTAACCTTTGGCCACCAAAATCTAACCAATTAATCCTTGAGTCAAAGTTGACACCCTCAAGGTGTGAGATATTGCATTTACAAGAAGGCCTCCAGCCCTGACTGTTGCATAATAAAACAATCACTTGATTGCAGTGGCCAGTTATAGAAATGTAGAAATGTAGAATCTAGTGTTATGTAGAACCTGTGATGAGGTTTGTTTTCAGTGGTGGAACACTACTTCCCACCACTAAACAACATAAGTTAGTGAACACTGCTAGTGAACTCCTATAATACTGACAAACTAGTTTAGTATTATGTACTGTAAGGGTTCTGGATGAAACAACTGCAGATTCATTCTGCAAGTCAGATGATTCAGTTATCAGCCCATGGAAGTGTCCCTTAAGTCATTTGCTTGAGTGATTTAGATGAAGACATACAGGCACACACTTACACAGGTCTGCTTGGGCATTAATGCATGGCCAAAGGGAAATAACTGTCACCTGTGATATGTGTTATGTCTGAATAATTGTCTCCCTGCATCTATTTTTATGGTAATATCTGCAACTTTTCTTTGATTTCAATATAAATCAAAAATATCATTTTCACTTTTTAATGAAGAAATATTACCAAATTGTGGCTGCACAGCTTGTTAGACAAACAAAATGACTGGAGTTCCCATTGGGCGACATGGCTCAAACCTTTCCAAATGAACACTCCATCACATGTAATCAATAATTGTCAGCATTCGTTTAACACAGTGCAGCGGCTTTTAACAGACTTTGCATTGTTTTGCCAAGTCCACCAGCATCACGACTCCAGATTAATCAGATGTTTTGTGGCAACAATGTTACCCGTAACAAATTATTTAACTCCAGACTCTTTAGTATGTTTTCTAGGTGGAGAGAAAATGAAACAAAGAGAACCTCTGGAAGCATATGTGAACAAAATAGTTTGGAACATTATCTCTATACCCATTCCCAACAACATGACATTAATGCTGCCCTGCTCTAAGGTAATGTATGCATGGGATGATAATATCCTATATTATAATAGCTGTGCTTTTTGAAAAGCAAAAGCAATATTTATTTATTTCAATGCAGGTGCACAGCTAAACAACAATCATGCACGAATCAACCTACCCTAAAATAATATTGATGACAGTATTTCACCCCCTTGAGCACTGGCTCATGGTGTGGCAAAAGAGAATGTAATAGCAGTTTCATTAGTGAGCTTGTTTATTGGCAGTTTCTGATGAGATACAATATTTATAATTATGAAAAAGGAGCGAATGACAGTTTAGGTGTTAAAACAGCTCAAGAAATAAAAAGAAAGGCAGTGGGGCATTAAAACAAAGAAAGGTTCCATATATCTAGTCTGACACGATGCTTAATCATCCTCCTGTCAATACACCAATTTTCTTTTAGCCTGCTGTCTTTGCCTTTTATTCCATATATCTGCTTCTTTCCAAAGGTGTCATTCCTTTGCAAACTTGCAAAAACAGTATTTGTTTTCTCAGCACTTGCTTCTTAAAAGTAGACACTCTAAACTAAAATCCCTCTTAATTAGAAACTGTTGTTTTGTAACTTTTTGGTCTTACACAAAGCAACAGTAAAGTTGTCAGCAGGGATGGTGAGCAAGTCTGCAAGATGCTGCTGCTTATGTGAAGTATGTGGTAGTGTTCATTCCAGAAGTAATCATAAACACGGCAGCTGATGTAACCTTCCCTGTAGAGTTAATAGAAACTGTCTTAGAGGTGACGATGATCAGATGAGCGGTATTTAAAGAACTATTTGAAAATTATGAAATGTCAAATAGGAACAGGGACATATACATAATGAGCCAAAGGGCATATTGTCCATGTTAAATCTGACCTGCTCTTATTCACCCCCATTTCCTTTCACAGCTGTTTATGCAATGCTGCAACTGCTAAAACCATAAATTTGTCCTTTGTTTTACCCTCTATTAAGTCAGGGAAGTTTTGCCGCAGGCATGCTGTGACAACACTTACACTACAGTATTACCTGTCTGAGTTGTTGGTCAATAGGTGGCTCGACTGGATCACTTGTGGGTTAAAGGCAGAGATGTAAGTACACAAACTTAATACCCAAGTAAAAGTTAGCTGTGGTAGCAAAGGAGGGGAAATGTAACATCATCAAGATTATATTATCAGTCAGATTATTATGAGAGACATAAGATATTTCCCAGAAACCAACATCTCCACAAAATTGGTTTCTTCTGGGTGGTGAGCCTTTCAGTCCTCTCTGAAGCCTGCTGAGTACAGATTCTGTCTACAAACTGCCAAGAACACAGCTTCAACCCTTGGCTCACAGAAAACACAGCAGCAGACAGACAGGCAACAGAAACAAACAGCTGAGCTTCCATTCAGATATAACAAGGTTACATAACCATGCAACTTTAACAGAGACCAGTCTAATAAACCCATAAAAATTGCTTTAAAGTTTCACCCCATGTCTCTAGTCAACCATAGACAGTTCTGCTGTGAAACTAGCTGAAAATATGTTTCACACACACATACTGGTTCATCCCAGCTAGCTAAGTACAGACATATACAGTGATTCAGTAAAAAAATGAGATCCATTGGGCTCATTCATTGCGAAAATTGCATTTTGCATGGTAATGTTAAAATACACAACCAGTCGAAGGTTTGGACACACAGCATCAGATCAGACAGTGTAGACATTGCTGCTGGAAACAGCTGTCTTCCAAAAGCATGTCATGTTTGATAATGCAGGTTTATAAGTAATAAAAACAAGAATAAATAATAAAAAAGGATAACTGATTGTTGGAAAACTCTTTTTGTAATGATGACACTGGTGAAGACTTTTGACTGGTTGTGTATTTCTATATAGACATCACTACAATGGCTACACCTACTAGAACAGTCAGCACAGTAGCAACAAAAATATGTGTTTCCATTTACCAACCATTGATTCTTCTTCAATACCAAAGCACTATAGTACAGTTTATTTTCACTGAGAAAACTAATGCAGCCAAGTTTAACCACTGCTCCTTTCACAGTTCCATCTGACTCATCAGCTGAAGGCCACCTGTTCCCTCTCCAGGTTCTCCTGAGCTGGTGTTTTTCTGTCAGCATTTTATCTCTACCTGCAGTGACCTTTAAAAATCAAAGGAAGATAGATGGCAAACATCTGTGTCTTGGTGTGACCGTTATTGTATGTATTTCTATATGTATTTCTATATTATATGTATTGGTGAAATTTTGTAATAATTTTGTAGATGCAAAAGTAGATTTTTTTTTCACATAATGCTAGTGTATGAACTAATATTTCTAAATAAGGCCTACAAGAGTTATTAATCTGTTTTGGTAGAGTAGAATGCCTGTAGTAGATACTGAGCGGAGTATTTATATTTTCATTTAGCCTGAAATCACCTTGTTGCTTGAGAAATGAAAGCAATTCAAAGAAAATGACCAATGGAGGTACAACTAATGATATTGATTAAGAAACATGCATCATTTCTATTTCACATTCTGGATATGAAGGGGTAAACTGCAATAGTTTTTCATCTTCTACAACTGGTATTGCACCTCATTTACTCATTTAAACTGCTATTTTTAACAGGCACAACCACCTCATGCTGTCTTCACTTCCTCTCGTTATATCTTCTTAATGTGCAGAGTGGTGGTCAACAGAAAGAGACTGAAGCCAGTCTTCATTTCTGTCCACGGAGCAACTGACCTTTGGAAGTGAGGAAACAAGTTAGTTGCATCTTTTAGTTACAGACTCAAATTAAAAGGCCAATGTTGACATCTTCTGACTCCATAGGCATCTGCACCACTTCATTTGTCTGGGATATGAGGAGGTCTCAGTGTAATTGGTTTGAATATGATCCAAAGAAATAGTGTTGAAGAGGTGATAGTGGAGGTAGTTAATAAAAGAATGTATTAATACTAATACTGATAAGTTGTTTCCAGGGATCAGAAATATGCATTACTGTAACACATTCCCATCACTGTCAATATGAATGTGTAAATTAGTGTTATTTGTCATTAAATTAACCTTGGAGCAATAACTTAATTGTGCACTAGCTTCCCAAAGATCCCCAGGATAAGCACTAGGCATCATGCCTCCTGTTCTGTTTTTGCCTACCAGTTGTATAGATAACAACCAGATGGAGGAACCACAAGGAATTAATGTGAAGTTATTTTAGAAATAAATAATCTTAGAGGAGACGCATGGTTGGGAAAATAGTGTCTCATCCCTTCTGTTGGTGTCATTCTCAGTGGAAGGGTTGCACCAAAGTGAGTGAAAGTTAACAAAATATCAAGAGGAATGCATGTTCAAGATGGAGAGGAAACAAAGAGAAAAGTTAATTTTTCAAGTGTCTTTGAGTAAGTACACTTCTGTCAAACCCAATCAATTTCTGTAGTTTCTGCAATTATAAATACTTTTTAGTTCTGTTTGTTGAAAGCTTCTCAAATCTTTCATCAGCTCTAAAGAGAGGTCTTCTGATCATCAATCTCAACAACTTTGATTGTGTAAGATGTTAAACTGACTTATCATTTCTACTTATTCTGTCTTATTTTATTATTCTGAACTAATGCTCTTGCTTCTTCCATTGTTTATATGAGGGACATAGATTAAAACTCAAAGCTTCATCATTCTGCACTGACACAGTTTGCCAGGTGATATGTATACCTTCAGCACCCCATGTGTCCTAAAAGTCAAGTGTCCTTAATCTAAGTAATCAGTGGAGTTAATAGCTGTGCCCCAGTTTGACTCTACGCACTATTTCTACTTTTGAGTATGTCATGTGTTTACAATTCAAGTGTGTCAAAATTACATATAATCAAAACAGTCAGTATGCATTCTAAAATGCTTACCAGTAACAGGAAATAATCACAGTGGCACAGCATGACAACAAATTGTGGAAGCTGATGAGTCAACTCGAGGAACATCCTGACGATCAAATATATGTTATATTCAATTCAGGTCAGTTTATTTCAGTTTATTTATATAGCGCCAAATCACATCAAGTCATCCCAAGGCACTTTACAATGTAAGGTTCAAGAACTTACACAAGAATACAATACAATTATATAGAAAACCTAACAAATCCCACTTGAGCAAGCACTAGGTGACACTGAAGAGGAAAAACTCCCTTTAATGACAGAATACTCCAGCAGAACCAGCTCAGTGGGGGGCGGCAATCTGCCTCGACCAGTTGGGGTGAGTGGAAAGAGAGATAAAAGAACAAGTAACAAAATAACAAAAACAGGCAGTAACGGAACACTGGCAGGTTGGTTGGGCAACAACTTCACACTGGAAACATACAGCTCCAAGGCTGGGCATACCTACACAAAGGTACAGAAAGCAAGAGCGAGAGAGAGAGAGAAAGAAAGAGGAAGAAGCATAACTATGGGAGAGAGAAGACACAAAGTTAATGATGTGCAATGGTGGCATATAAGTGGATGGTGAGGAGATGAGCGGGGCTCAGTGTATCAAGGGAGGTCCCCCAGCAGTGTAAATCAATAGCAGCATAACTAAGAGAAGGTTCAGAGCCACCTGAACCATCTCTGACTATAAGCTTTATCAATAAGAAAAGTTTTAAGCCTAGGCTTAAAGTAGAGAGGGTGTCTCCCTCATAAACCTGAGGAACTGGTTCCACAGGTGAAGAGCTTGACAGCTAAAGGCTCCCATTCTACATTTGGAAACTTTAGGAACCACAAGTAGACCTGCATTCTGAGACAGATTATAAGGCTGTGAGGTCTTTAAAATATAAGCCAATATAATAGGTCTTGTTTTGAAACTAATTTGTTTGGTTGTTTGTTTGTTTTTTTTGGTTTTTATAAGAGAAATTTATGTCACTAATTTGAAATTTCCAGTCGAATCTGAACAGTGCTGCTGAAAGTGCACTTGCAGAGCACAGCTGGAAAATATTTAAAGTGAACGAGCACATTCTCAGAAATCGAAGTAACAGAAATAACAGAAATTCACATCTAATTTGCATACAATCCATTTAAAAGTGATTAGCAGTGTTGTAATCCATCAGCCCTTTACTGGTAATACTCTTATGCCTCAGTGGTGATAAAAAGGAGAAAACAGTACAAACCAATAGGATTAAAAATTATATTTGTTTTTACAACTAAACAACTTCACGCATAGTGGCTTCTGAACTAAAAACTACTGAGATTTTCCTTCCAACAGCCAAAACCAACACATTTATTCTACTGGCATCAGACCAAACCTGAGGCTCCATGTGAAGCAGATGTGCTATGAAACAGCTGACTTTGCTTTCATTGCTAAGCGAAACATTTAATTTCTCCCCTGCAGACAACCTCTTTCCATTAGCTTAGCTTTCTGCCCACAACAGAAGAACCTTTACATACCCAACTGTTTTTTTTCCTTGTTCCTCAACATCAATTTGCGGTAAAAGGCAGCGATAAAGGCATACCCTGAGTTAGGATGCTGCATTGATATTCATAAGCTGCATAGGACTAGATTAAGGTATTGAAAAGGTTAATAGAGTGCTCATAATCTATTCTTCTGAAAAGATTGCTTTGTCCACCCCTGGAGGAAAAGCTCAGTTAAAAGAACAAAAAGGAAAATTAAGACATATACATATTTGTAATGCTGTCACTTTGGGCATAGACCACTAGAGCGAGTAAATACTTTACTTCAATCTTTTTAATTTTTACACCTCAAGTCTGTTTTATCAGTTGGGCTTTACAATGTAATTTCAGCCCACCATTTGGTAGCCTGGTACTGCACCTGCAATATGTCTGCATTGGTGTTTCCCTCTAATTCAATTGGCAAGTAAAAAAAAAAAAAGACAGATGCAAACAAGCATAATCAGTTCCCCTGAGAAGCTGTTGCTGATGGGTTAAACAAGTGCCCTAGCTGCCAGCAGCCATTAGCCACCGCAGCTAGTGCCAGTCCTGACAGAGCATGGGGATGTTTAGGACTCTGAGATAATTTGAAAAAAGCCCTATAATTGGCTGCGATCTGTCTGACAGCTTTGAGAGGAAGTCCCCAAGGTGTCTGTATCAATGAATCTTCCTGATTTGAGAATGAAATCTTGCAGCTCTTTGCTGGCAGAATGGAGGCTCTTTCAGAAATCTAATGCTAGTTCTGGAAGTTTCTTAATCCTGCAGTCTTTTAAACTTAGGAGATACTGTGAGGTGAGCTGACAGAATAGGTACAAGGCAGTGTGATGGGCAGATATATATAATATTAGAATAACATTTGGTTTTAAATAGTTGTTAATCTGTTCTGTGTTTTAGTAGCATGCAGAATTCAGTATGCTGCAAACAAACCAGTTCATAGAAATATGTTCAAAGGCAAAAATATTCATACCTGTTTCATAACTGTTCACATTCAAGGTCAGGGCAAAAGTTGTGATCACCTCACAAGCACCATATCTGAAGCATACTACTTGGCCATAACTAGATTCCAACCATATATTATGTGCCATATGAAGGACTCTGCTTACTTTTAACTCGACTGTCATTACATACATGAGTTGTAATGTGCAGATACGGTGCAAATGAACATATTGAAAGCTTGAAAACGTAGAGCCAATAATTCAATGTGTTTTTCTAATCCACATAAAGTCATAAAAGTAGGCTCCTTTATTGATTCCCTTGGGGAAATTGTTGTTTGGACAGCTGCATTTATAGAACAGCGCTACTATAAGATTTTGGTGTCTTGTCCAAGGACACCTCAGCATGTAGCCACGGGAGGACCAGGAATCGAACTGGCAAACCCTGGGGTTGAAAGACAACTACCAATTGAGCTACATGCCGGTGCATATGTCCACATATGCACAAGGATATGTGAACCGATCCACAGTGAAACTGGGAACTCTCTGAGTCGTGAGACCAGAAACAAATGAATGTTCCACAGATCTACTATCTTTAATGAGATGGTGTCACTGGAGCAGAGCACGATCAGATAAATAAATAAATGGGAGTCCCACAACACGACAGAGTGTCGACATCTTGCCAGACAACAAAGCACTCTCTCTCTAAGGCACTTTACACTGCCTGCGGACTCTGTAACTGACACCTCGGCCTCTCTGCACAATAAAGATGGTATTTCATTATCAGAATAACCCTGATATACAACACTCCACTCATCCTTTAATGAATTGATCAATGCTGTGACATGCAGCCTGTTTGAGACTGCCAGGAGAATTCACTGCTATCTTTGGTCTGCACATGATGAATGCAAAAACTCCACACACACACACACACACACACACACACACTATATAAGCACTGATCAAACTGTTGAAGCTTTACACCTTCTGTTAAGATAACATGGTGTTGTCTATATCTTGATATTTCACTAAAAAATCTCAAGTGGGGCTTTATTTTGTTTGTTAGTGTGCCATCACAAGTCTCTGCCACTGAGCTGCTGTATAGAGGAGTGTATTGGTTTCTGAAGGACATTAATGTGCTTACTGCGCTGCTCTTAATGAGGCAGCACTCTGCCACTGAGGCCACATTGGTCCTTGATGATTAAGCCCCTTAAATTTTTTTTTTCTATCTTGGCCTTAAGAGTCCCCTCTCTCAGCTGCTTTGAGCATCTCCTTCTTTCTACTGCAACTGCTTTGTGGTTTTTTCACACGAAAAAGACGACAAACATCAGAAACTCACATTAAATTAGCAGGGAGGTATATGTGTGTGTCTACTAATTAGAGCCTGTGTCCCTCCTACTCAGCACACTAGCTCCTACAAAGACACAGGAGACGATGGAGACGTAGTGTCATTGAATGTCAAGAAGAGAGATGATCATAATGCATGGCAGTGTGGCCGACGCTGACATTAGTCAAAGGGGGCAACACAAGTGGAGACATCAGCCCTATCGTAATAGACTTGGTCTTACCCTCAATTTCCACCAGTACCATCAGTCACTCAGTTCCCTCCATCACTCTGCCACAGACAGACAAACAGTGCCTTGAGAAAATAAATGAATCAATAGGAAAAACAAAGATCTTTCAAAGATTTCACAGCACTACAGGCTACAAACCTGCTCTCACTCCATCTGAGTATGTTGCAGTGTCCTCATTCACTGTGACTAAGAGAAATTACTCAGAGAAGTCCTTCTTAAGTCTTTGTGAAAGGATATGGTACAGCAAGTTCCTCAGGAACTGTTGTAAAACTCTTTCTAAAGTTGCGTTAATTGATTTATCCATGGATTCATACTGTTTACACTCTGCCATCAAAATGTCACAACAGAAACCGATATTTAGATCACGCAGCACTTTACTCTGCTCCTGAAATATCCAATTGCAAGGACAGACGTGTAACTCGGCCACTTTAACTTGCTTTTTTCTGAAAGAACTGCAAGTCAGGGCCATCTGCTGGAGTCTGTGGTCTCTGTGCTCAGTTGTCATATTCTTGTCCTTAAACACATCTGACCATTTTAACATGTTGTTGAACACCAACTTCATGCATGTAAAATGCTGTCTTAAATACAAAATAGATTAGTAGTTCACCTCTTTTACCACTTTCACCTCAGCAAAAGTAAACAAGTAAACAAAGCATATCTAATTGCTCATTTCATAAACCTATTGATCATAATTTTAACCTGCGACATAGAACAGATTGTGTTGTATTTATGAATTGATTAGAGGCTCTGAACAGGCAGCACAAAGGCTTCAAAGGTGTGTGATTACCTGCAACTCATTCTTCACAACTGTGGAGGGTGTGAGCTGAATGTCAAATCAGAACAAATGACTTTGGATTAGTTATGTTGAGAACATACACGTGGATGATTAGTTATGGCTTTTTTTTATTCTTTTATTTTGTTTGATAGGTTATCTTCTGAATGTGTTCGTTTTTGTCTCTACACTATTTCTGTTATTCTAGTTTTATTTATATTTCTATTATCTATGTGGGACTATGCCTTTATGTTTAGTGCCCTGCACAGAAATCACCTTGGTAAAAACCACGTCATCGTTTATAACATCACATGGGACCTACTGGCACCAAGGTGGGCACCTGTTTGTTTAATCACCATCTGGCTCGGCAGAGAAGTTTGGAAATACAGTTAATGTGGACAACACGAAACAGAACGTCAAAATGCAGCAGAGGAGTGTTGTCTCTAGACAAATTACTTAGCCTATCCATGTGCTCAGGGGTAGGCGTAACTATGGCTTGCAGCCATGTCACAGCAGTAATGATGAATCTGCTTTTATTTCCAATTAAGATGTTCCTAATGGCATTGTGGTTGTATCAATTTCTCTGCAACTGGCTGCTCAGCTGAGAACATTTACACTGAGGCATCTTATGGGATTTGGATTCGACTCATTGCGCGCTAGCTCCGAGTACAAAGAGGAACTGATAAATAAGAGATGAATACTTGTGCATGTGTATATGAGCACGTCAGAGCAAAGCAGACTGACTTTAAATGTTTGCTATTGCCCTCTACACCTGCTCAGTGAACACTGAAAATAATGTAAATCTCACTCATATCACTTCTACTACTTGACAGCTGCCAGTGAACATTCAAAATGCAAAAATTATTACTCTTGATTTGAAGACAACCTCCACATTCTAGCTTATCCTGTCATCCACCTATCCCATTTCATTCTCCAAGACAAGTAATGCATAAAAATGTACTACATGAGAACACAGTGACACCTGCTGACACCCACAACTTATTATCCAGACGTACAATGTTGCAAGTGTTTTGACTGACATGACGAAATTCTGGGTAAACATTCCCATAATTTAGTGAACAGAATATTTTAGCCCAGCTGGCTGGATATTTGAGGATATGCTTGTGTTCATGTAAAGCATTGGCACAACAATTGTATAATTGAACTACAACGATTAAATCTAAATACAACCCATGGCTCCAAACTGTATGCATGTTTCATTATTTTATATCCCCAAACCAAATTACATTTGTTTCAGCTGTACTTGTGTTTTGTGCTAACTAACAAATGTGCAGTGGATTCAAACTTGCTAAATTATATTATGGATATGAGCATTGCACATATACTAAACGTCATGTTAGCTTACTCATGGTGGCCATTAGTTAAACACAGTATCATCAATAATTCTTTAAAAGGCAAAAATCGAGTTGCAAGGAGGTGGTTGAGGTGAATCGTAGACGTATAACGGGCAGGACTGTCACACCACAGACCCCAGTGTGTATATGCTATATATGTTAAGAAAGAAAAGCTATTTGTTTTTGCTGCTTTTGTACACTTTGTTGTACTGTGAGGTGAGATATTTTGAACGCAAAACAGTCTGGGAACATTTTACTGATGTGTTCAGTATCATCATATTTGCAACGTGCACATATCCACATATAATTATATTAATAAAAAAGTAATACAGTTGAAATAACATTCCCTATAAAAATGCATTTGCTGTTGTTTAGGGTTGTTAGGGTTATGAGACTACTATCATACCTTTAAGCAATGCATGCCGCTGATGGGACATGATTAGGACCCTTGAAGGATGGGTAGTGAACCATGACTTAGAACTCTTCTTAGGACTGTTGGATGTAGTGAACTTAAAACATAATATATATTAAAGTAGCTCTTAGACAGGGGTTAAATCCTTTTATTGAACCATAAGTGTCCATCACCTTTTCATCTATATTAGCCTTTAAAAAAGCATAGACACTGTGACTTTCAGTAAATTGTAATGTTAAATCAAAATACATTTTTTGGACTCTTTGATTTAAGGGTTGAATAATCTTTAGGTGGAATGACTGCTGAACCATATCTAGGAAAATAAGTTGTAGATTTGTTGAAAATCACTCATATGCTCCCACATTGCACTAAGAGTCAATAATAGATAATAGAGAAAAAGCGAGAGATCCCCAAAAGACAATCAGGAGTCCATATTAATTATGCTAATGACTTGAATTTGCCACTTCATTAACCGCCATTTTGAGCTGGTTGATCACAAGGGTATTTCCACATAAAGTCTCCGTAGCAACTGTGTGGCTGAAAACAGATGAGACACAAATAAAGTTTGTTTGTGTGTGTGTGTGTGTGTGTGTGTGTGTGTGTGTGTGTTCATATCTCTGTGCATGTATGTATGTGGACACAATACATGCAAACATCTGATAATTACTGTGGTGACACTCAGCAATCAATTAGGTGCTATCTGTGGTAGAGAATAGTACTGTATGCATTTCGATTCAAATGGCTTTGTTGGAACATACTGGTTGTGTATTTCAACTGACTGACAAATCATCATCATTATAGTGTGTGTTTTTTTCTATTTACATAAATACAGGCTGGCTGGATAATTATTTGTGGAACCATTTCCATCAGATTCAGGACATAACTTCCTACAGTTTTCTTTGGAAAACAGCAGGTGGGAGCAGAGTTCAACTGAGGTTATGTACAGCTTCATCTTTTGAGTGATGTGATGTGATGTGATGTGATGAAACCCCAGCAAACTTGCTATCATGCCACCGATCTGCACAATATATGACCAGTGCGCCATGTAGACAGTGTAAACATGATATGAAGCTAATGATCCTAGGAAGGACTGGTGCCATTATAAAAGCTTGCATATTGCCCCTTTACAGTCTGTGGAATAGCAATTCACTGACTAAATGAAAATGTGTTGCTAGAGTTTCATTTCATATCATCATTCTGAATTACAGGCTTCCTTTTATATACATCAATATTATTTCCTGGCTCAACAAAGGGAAAAATTGAGTCTTTCTTTTCTTTTCCAAAAATGTCGCCATCAACCATGAGGAGACCCCTTCCCCTGGTCATTCACCTTGAAAGTAATTTAAATGAGCACAAATAAGATGGTATGGCTGATGGCAGGGTGTAGAAGCTGGGAGAAAAGACAAAATGTCAAAATGTGGCCAAGTCATTTTATCTCGATGTTTTCTTGCACTGAAATAATTGATTTGTCTTTGTTCTAAGGCGTGAGTATACAAACACTGTCTATCTGATCAACAGCGGCATTCACCAAGCACTTCACAGACCCATTTCTTTCTGTGCCTCAGTCTGCAGCTTCCCTCTGAATGTGCGTTTTGACAGGACCTGATGCAACTCCTCACCACTACAGCTCAGTCAGATTTTCCTGCTGATTTCTCCCACTCACTTCTATCTCACGGACAGAAAGTATATTTAAAATTGTACAAGCGTTTTTAAAAGAATCCAGATGTGTTGGGCTGAATTAAAAGGAAATGTGTGTAAAGTGATTCCCAAAACATTTATAATTTTCTATTCTGATATAGTGGTGTAGTTATAAAAAAAAGTATATGGTAAGTGCTGATAGCGGCTGCTGTCACCATGTTTCACTGTAGGGATGATATTAGCCAGATGAAGAGCTTGGCCTTCACCAGAGCTAGTGCTTGGAGCAGAGAGTTCAACTTTATCTCTGCTTGATCTTTTGTCAAACCAATTTTGTTCCTGATGCGCTCGAGTGCTTTAAATGCTATAGCAAACTCGAAACAGGCTGTCATATGGTGTTTACTCACAGTTTGATTGAGCGCTGTGCTGGCCATCCTTGCAGGTTGACCTATTGCTGCAAAGAACTATCAAAGCACCATTTGAGCACCCATTCTTTGGAAAGTTTGGAAGCACCGCAGGAAGTTCCAAACTTCTATTTAACGACAATTGAGGTCACTGTCGTCCTGAGAACATGTAAATGTAGGTCTATGTAAATGATGGGACCTAAAATATGTAATCAACTATATTTGACACAGGTGGACAAACAAGTTTTAGACACATCTCACAGATAATTCATATAAATTTAATGTGCACTAGACCACAATAATGCTATTATTATAATACTATTGTAAATAAAAGATAACAACTTTCTAAAACCAGGTTTTCTTTTCTTTATAGATTATTGTGATTTGTTATATTTTGTGTGTATATTTATATATATTTATTTAATTTAACCTGTAAATTTACATTATTTGTAATTGGTTGAAATCTATTTAGAGTGGAGAATTTCATGATAGTTTGTAAAGGAAAACAGAAAAGGAAAAAATAAATAAATATAAAATTCAGTGGTTGCGCCCCACCTAAGATTGGTTTCCTATTCAACACGTCAGTCTAGCTTGTGGGTGGGTCATGTGGTGTTCTAAAAGGCTACATCATACTGAGGTTTGCATTAGGCTCCAGAAGAAGAACTGCAGTACTTAAAGTTCACAAGAACACTACTGTTCCTGTTTGTGTCAGACTAGGAAATAATGTTCCTCTTGTTCAATTGCACAATTCAGCAGACAACAGACGCCCAAACTTTGCATTTACCTTGCAATAATCAAAAAGTAATTTCACTGAGTTTTGTTTATGAATCTACAATCTAAAGCATACTCTTTAGTCTCATGAGATCTAAGTTACAAGTGTGACATACCCACACAAAATAAATAGAAACTATGACAATATGTCGTATGATTGCTATTTTTTCCTGTGGGTACTGATGCATTTTCTCAATTAGAAGTGACTGCCCTGTTAGGACAGGGAGCTTATTTGAATCCAGACATTCAGACAAATCTATTGGGAGTAAAAGTCGGTCTGTGGTTCATAATGGATCTGCTTGGGGCTGTATATTGGTATGACAACAAAGATTAGATTGTTGTTAAGTTTTTTTTGTTGTTGTTTGCTTATGTTCACAAATACTGATTAAACCGCCTACGGCTAAGAGAATACCAAGGGTAAAATTTGTCAACCAAACGTGATGTCCCTAGAAAATTGCCTTAGATACTCATCCAACATCCAGTGCTCGCAAAATGTTATAGGTTATATTTGAATATTAAAAAGACTAAATTAAAATGGACATTTATACAAGTGCTAAGTTCTGAATAGTGTTCAATGTAAACTGATTGCTGAGTATTTTTCAAAATGATGTCTTATTTTAGAAACAGTTTACCAGAATACAGAATTGTAATGATACAGAAATATTTTGATATCTGTAAAATGAAGAAATTCATTATAGCTTTATCAGGAGTCAAATGTAAACTTAACATTAAAGGGCTACACCACCGTAGGATACCTTAGATGTATGCAGTGGAGAAACAATCTCATGGGTACTGCAGAAACATTTGCAGGAGGAGGTGTGGGAGGTGGTAGATATGTTCCAGCCAGACACAGACAGCTCATTCACCAACACATTACCAGGATTAGAAACATTAGTGGTAGAAGGCTACTGTTGGCTATTTACCATGGTAATCTAGAGAATTAGCTGCTAATGACAATGGCCAGAATCAACTTACTACAAAAGCTATGTTATTAGGTTTATATGACGAACACAGTTTTAATCATTGTCACATAATAATCCCCCAAATTCAGGTCTATTTTCTCACCAGAACTTAAATCCTAAAAGGCAAAAGTAGCTACATTTGAACATGGGTGTGGTGCTCCTTGAACTGAATTAAATAGAAATAAAGGAATTTTTGAACATATTTTTATTTGTTTTACAGACTTTTTGTCACAACAAAGTCAGCAAGAGCATGTTTGTCTGTTACACTGTAGTAATTCATTTGAAAGAAACCAAGAGAGGACAGCAACCATTTCATAGCGTAAAAGCAGAAGCAGTTTTGACATGCAGCAAAACAGTAGCTTCTAACCAAATGCAAGGCAAGGGTAATACCAACAGCCCCCACTCAACTCCAAACCTGTGATTACCCATGATTCTGAGCCCCCAGAGCCCATTTATTACAAAATACAGAGAAGCTGCAACAAAAAGGGAATTTTTGCTCTGAATTTTCATTCCAGGATTGACAAAGTGAACAAAAGTCTAAAATTCCTCATCCTATAATGTGCTTTTAGCATTGCCTCAAATGGGATTCGGGAACAGATTTTAAAACTGCAACATTCAAGTCTTTCTAGTTAGCCAGCATGGTGATTGGTCAAAGAAAACAGAATCTTTTACGTACTACCAAAGTAAAATTTGTCAAAAACACCATCCGATATGCATGTACTACAGGACCAAGTAGAAGACCTCTGGACCAGTTACCCAACATTTGCAAAATTTCAAGATTGGACTAGAGGACAGTTTGGTCTGTTTAAAAATAACTTACAGTAGAGGAAGAGGCCACACATAATGAAACTTTACAACCTATCTAATATAGTACAGTGTTATTACTGTTTCAGCTCTGGTCACACAATACTTATAATGAAGTTGTAAAAAATATTAACACACTATTACCGTTTCATAAAAGTTAAGTAAAAATGAGAAAAGTGTATTTAAGTGCCAAGCTTTGCGTTTATACTGTAGTTTTGATTTTAAGTTTGCAGTGTTTTAGGATCCACATTTGAGAGTGCTCCCTCAGTGTTTGGTCCCTAAGGGAGATCTAATTGCCAGGTCATTTTGTTAAATGAGTACAAACAGAGGCCAAGAGTAGAGAAAATTCTATCCCACAAACTTAGGGGGGGGGAAAACAAATGAAAGAAAAATCGAAAAGAGACAAAATGACCCTCCAACAAACAGACAAAAGCAGTGTTAAGACAGAGGTTGATTGGGGTAAAAGGGATGAGTCCATCTTCTGTCAGGGGACCACTGCATCCATCTGTCCATTCACCCACCTTTCCAGCTATCTCCCACACTGTGGTGTCTACTTGACCAGATTCTTTATGGCCTCGCTCTGGGCAGCTTCAAAGGGACTGAGGCCGTCCGGTCCTTTCTGGTTTTTGTCAGCTCCCTGCGGAGGAGAGGAGACATGAATATTAAATATGCTTAGTAGGTGCATCAAGATTTACATATGGTCAGCGAGGAGAGACCTGAATCTATAACTATTTTTGAACAAAGCATCCATATGGCCCTTTGCAATCAAATGGTTCCAAGTAGCAAGGATTCCTAGAACTAAACATCTTTTCCATAGAAGGTTATTGGCCATTCAAAAGTAGTGACACTCAAGCCCAGGAACAATATCCACTCAAAGTGAAACAGAAGCAGAAGCAAAACAAAAAACAAAAGATTCAGCCTCTGTAAAAATGCACATAACTGGAAATACAGCTTCAGTACATAACCTTAAAGCATAGTTTCACAAATCTTCTAAGCCTGTCAGATGCCCATACAAAAACTAAGAGGTTTTTCTGGCAGTAATAATTCATGCCATTTATACTGGTCATGAACTGACACTTTCCTAAAACCTTTTGATGGAAAAATCTATAATCCTTCCTTGGTGCAGAAACATATTCAAAAGTGAATCTGAGGGTAATAAAATATTTCATCAATCTATGTTAATCGAGCCAATTAGATATCTTCTGATATACTAGTGCCTTTAGTATAAAATCTCCTCTTTGTGTTTGCCTGGACAGTGAAAAAGAGAAATTTGTACTAAAAGTATGTATTTTAGATAAATAAAAAGGAAACTGGAATAATAACGGTTTACATTTGTTTATAGGATTGTTGTTTTTACATCAAATACAAGAGAAGCAGTCCAGTCCATGGACAAATAATGGGGTCATGTCTGTCAAAACGAGGGAGGGCATGGCTAAACAGTGAAGATGTTTTGAACAGCAGCTATAAAAGGTAACTGAGATGGAAAGTAACATCTTGCAAAAAAAAAAAAAAAAAAAAAAAAAAATCACCCTCTGAATTTCACATGGGTGCTTACGTCAGAGGATATTTGCATAAAATTGAGTGTTTCTTAACTTTCCGCTGTAGTGTTGCTTTTTCAATGTAACGAACTACAAGAGGGTTGCAAAGCCACATCTCTTAAACAATGAAAACCAGCTGTTGCTGGCTGAACCTGTGAATCTGTACACGTAAGAGAACTGGTTGCACCGGAAACTTTTGCATACACTGTGACTGGTTTTGTGTAGCTGTCTATGTTGTGTGTTATGGATTAATCAAATATTCAAAAGCAAATATACAGCATCACTTTAACTTGTTAAACATCAATTCATAAATAAAAATAAAAAAATAAAAACATTTTGAATATAACAGCAGACACTTTATTATTATTTATTATTTCCATGCATACATATATAAGATTACTGAAAAACAGCGCAAAGATCAAACTCAGGATTAAATGAATAACTACTTGCTTGTTCAAATCTAAAATTGTCATCTTTAGTGTATGTTGCTGCACTTGTAATCTGTCATGCTGTATTTTCTGTATACTAATCACTAAAGCCATGTTTGTTACAGGCCTCTTTTACATTGATGTTTGCAAATGACATGTATAAAGATGTTGTGAACACTGCTGCAGTACTAAACTGTCACTCATGCAAATTAAACAGAAATGTGAGCCAGGTGTGTACATTAATAATCTATATCAATATTTTTACGACAATTAAATTGTACAATTTTCTTAAAACACTGCTTGGTTACACAGATTATTCCACATATGGAAGTGGCCCTGATTTGCTCACACTGCTGCTATGAGATACTAAGATCTTATTTCTAACACAGCACTGTTTAGAGTGAAAGTAGTCTAAAGGTTTTGATTTAATTTCTTTAAGCAGACACATTATTAACACAGTACTTGAGTTGATGGTCAGGACTCTCCACAGTCCAAGACTCAAATTTAGATCCTGGTCTCTTCAATCGAAACACAGATTGCGGAGTCACAGAAATCTATGGCAAAGTTCTTGGACTATACTGTGGCTGTCAGCCAGTGCTAATGAGTGGATGGTGGCGACGAGTGCTTGGGATTGAAACCTGCAGCTTCCCTGCTTTTAACAAATGTCCTGACTATGACCTACTCAACTACTAGTAAGTTACAAAAACATTAATGGAAAACCTCTCTTTTCTTCCAATTCTGTCACTAACCACTTTCCTGTAAGACCGTGTTATAAAAGTCAGACACTGAGCCACAAATCCATTTGAGCTCTGAGGGATAACAGAATGAATGTGAAAGAAATGGTAGTGGGCACAATCATTTGGATTACTACAAACAAAAATAAACTAAAGAGATGGACTGAGACAGGCAATGCGTTGAATGCATATTTACAGACAACAGATTTAATGGGCAACAGAGGAGTGAAGGAGCATAGAGTGGAGAAACGTCCCTTTGTTTGGCCTGCCAACTTTAGCCTCTTAGCAAAGGGCTTAGAGAGGCAAGGCAGAGAGAGTCTATTGTTGCGTGGAGAAGCAGGGCATCTAAAACAATGTAACCCAGTTTAAGTGCCTGGCAGTGAAGGATGGTTGTCTGGGTGCAAATTCTTTGCCACAGGAGCAACAGAGCACATCCTGAGCAAAAGAGATTTACCAGGGCTGAGTGGGTAACCTGTCAGATCTACATATCCAATTAGTAAGAAGACGAAAGGCAAAGTAAAGACAGGATACCTTCAATTTATACAAATTTTTTCACATTTCTACCAAGTGTGCACCTGTCAACACTCCAACTGTGTTAGGTCACTACTGTGTGATTTGTGAACTATGACGACTTTGGCAATTGAAGTCTTTTAGTGATTAGTATTTAAAGAACTGAAAACGGTGAGCAGCATATAAACAGTGTTCAAGTATTTGTATCATTGGTTTAACTTCCAGTAGCTGTTGAGTCATTCACATCGGGTACCTGATAGCCAATGATTGTACCCTCAGAAAGGGGTTGGGGAGGGTGAGAAGAAGGTCTCGTTCCCCTTCTTTCACCACCTCTGGGGAAATCATTAGCAGCTGGTTCAAGACCATACCCACTAACTGACTCTACAGGCCTCATTTAGATGGTAGGAAAACAGTGTTACACCTTGACCGAATTCCTTTCACCATCAATACTATGTCTGCCTTGGAACAAACAAGGCATCTATCTGACAATCACAATTACATATCTTATGTTTACCGCCATATTTGGGTTAAAACAATCTCACAATAAGCATTCCCCTGTGGTTACCACACACAAGCATCAACTTAATAAGTACTGTAGAGGGTCTGCCATAGATTGATACTCCCTGTGGGTATTTCTGGTACAGTAACAATAATAGCTCTGGCAGATACTCTGCCCTGTTTATTGCCTCTCAGGATGGACCATGCTATTCCCAAAGGCCAACCAGCTTAGAGGCATACTGCTGATACCCCTTATAGTAATGAGCTTTCCCCAACTTGAATAATGGCTCCTCATGAACACCTCACTGTACAAAAATTATTGAGTTAAAGAGAAGCTAGTGGCCAAGCAAGCCCAAGCCTAATTAATAAGAGTAAGAGTACCTGGGTGTCAAACTTAGATGCATCATCATCATCACCCTGGTTCATGGAGCTACACAAAGCAGTACTGGGTCAGGAATGTAAAGCCATCGATCTGCTGAAGTGTCCATTAAGTTTTCATTATGCCACAACTGAATGCAATTGAAAGGTCTCCCATGCCTAACCTGTCAAATACTGAATAAGAGCATCACTCAAAACGTATTTGGAATGCACTGCTTACATCAGAATATTGACCTACCCGCAGCAGTCAAACATTACAGACCTGTAAGAGGGCAAGTGTTATAACACCCAGCCAAAGTAGGATGAGCAATATGTATTGGAGCAGGCTGTAGCAGTGTGGGTTCTGCTGAAATGAAGGAGCTACAGATGATTTAAGCAGCTGTACATAAACCTGAGCAAAAAATAAATTGCATAAAAGTTGTAATGTGAGGCAAAGCGATTTTGGCCTTACTTCAGTTTAGAGTTGCAATGGGTAATCAATTAACTGATTAGTGCCTTATTGCTTGCTTGCTGGTGACCCTAGTTAATGGTCATGTCAACTGTCCTCTATAGTCCTCTATAGAGGAAAAGGATGTGTGTATTCATGATTGTGTCATAGTTGACCTACGACTAAACAGGCCAATCTGTGTAGGCAGTAAATCCTCTAGGCCAGAATTGTACAGGTGAGTCACCTATTAGGGTGTAAATGGCCTTTCATAACCAGTTCTAAAGAACACAGGGGTCAGCTCTTGTGACACACTATGTGATGCCATTTTATCTATCAACACAGCAATGTAAGATAAACCAATGCTCACGTTTCATTGTTCTCAATGGGCCTCTTTTTGACCACTGCAGGTCTTGCATGGATATGCAGCAGCAGTCAATAGCGTGGCTCTGGGACAATCATTTCATTCCATGTTATGACACACGGTATGTTTTTCAGGCCTGTCAAGGGTAGATGAAGTGAGGGTTGGTTCCTGTGGTGAAAAATTGCCTTTTGGCTGCATCTGGGTATTAATACTTGCTGGTGCTCAGTGGAGATGAGTAAGGCCATGAGGGCAAACACATGTATTCACTCAACCATAATACCTGCCCAGATGACTTGTGGCTGCCTGTCATGTCTCTTATGATACCACAGTCAAGAAAAGTAAAATAGTCCAACCAAGATGCTTTTGTTTACATAGCAGAAGTGGTACTTGCAAAGTTGCCCATTTCACATGTAGAAAAGCTTGTGGTTTTCAGGATGGGCAAATAAAGGAAAATGTAATTTTATTATTATATTTTAATTATAATAATAATTATGATTATATTTATTATTGAATATTATTATTATTGTGATGCAGAGGTGACATGATAATAAATTATTGCTGACAACAGATTATTTTGATATATTAAGACTAGGGTGGGGAAAAAAAACAACAACCAAACAACAAACAACCAAATTTTCTGTGTTGAGTTTCAGTGAGATTATTATACCAACTCATGCAAGTTTTATAGGAAAGATTTTACTGAGCAGTATACTGTTATTTCTTCCTTTTGGCATCGGCTGTTTCCTTCAGTATGAGCCAACAGCACTGATGGCCATCTGCCCGCAATTGGTCAGCAGCTGGCCAACTGATGTGAGGGACGGGGCTCGAGGCAGTATTTATGAAAATGGGGATTAATACAGCCAGTACTAGAAGGAATGGGTGAGCGGTGGTGTACCACTAAGTGTCTCTCTACCCCAACACCAATGTTTCCTATACACAGACTACTTTCATCTTTTCGAATGTCTGCTGAAAAGTACAGTTGAGGCTATGAACAGCCTGAATGGTGCATATGGGATTTTTATTTTTACAGTAGTAAAAAAAAAAAAAAAAATTGGTTAATCTGGAGATTGACTGAGCTTGTGAACACCCACTCCCCTCTTCCCATTACTTTTGTTGAGCCAAGAAGATGCTACCATGAAACAACTCTACAGAGAAGCATATATTTACTGTGCCTCTTTTAGTCTGGACGTCTGTACAATCAGCCTCAGACCCCAGCTATCGCTTCATCTCTACTTCTCATATACACATTTTGTGGCACACTTAGACTGTAACGCATATAAGCGATGCAGTTTTCTAGGTCATGGGTGTTTCTCTCAGACTGGTACAGAACTTGTGCCACTACCTTAAGTTTTAAACAAAACACTGTCAGTCCTTGTGGATTCATTTTTGGCAGGTGTTATAATGTGTTATATACGAGATTTACCACATTGTGGTTGCCTGTCTCTACCAACTAGTGAAGTTGTATTTTACATGCATGTGGTTCTGGCCTATATTCTATTCTGTTTATACATGAACATCATAATTATACCAGATGTAATGAAATAACCTCAAGGTGTTTCTGAGATATAGCATTGATGAGAATGGTGCATGTATGAGGTCACAGTGACCTTTGTCCACCAAAGTGTAGGCCATTCACCCCAGTCCAAGTGAACATTTGTGCCAAGCATGGACATGCAGACACAAGTACAGACAACTCAAGAACAAAATGCTTCTGGCCACAGCTACCAGGGGTGTAGAGGCATAAAATCCAGAATAGCATGTCCTCAAAGTGCTGTAAAGTCAGAACAGCAACATAAGGAAAAAGCTAAATGACCAATAAACCATAAATTAAACCATAAATTTCATGTTAGAAGTGATGTAAAATAATTACATCACTTGCCAAAACCAATATCTCAAATTCCGCAAAGAACCAGGAGTTGAACCAGTGACCCTGGTGTTCATAGATGACCCCTCCTCCAACTGAGCTATGTTGTCTGCTGTTTACTTTTCATGTAAAGATATTTTATAATTCCAATAATTTCACTTGTGCATGTTGCTATACACATTTTTTGGATGACATAAGTAAACAGGAACTGTGTGAAGGTGAGGTCACTATGGACTTGACCTTTGGCCACAAAAAAGCAAATCAGTTCATTATTGAGTGCAAATGGACAGTTGTAACAGATGTAAAGAAAGTACACCCAAGCAGTCTTGACATATGACATAGTATAGTAGTATGGGCCACAATTAGAGTTAATTTTGTCAACAAAAATGTTGACAGTAATGATTTGTTGACGAAGGTTTATTTACTGACTGTTATCAATGTAATGTTTTGCTTGTAACACAATTCGCTCCAAGTCACGCACTGGTGGTGACAGCTAGGACTGACATACTTAAGTTCCAACAGCTGAGAAAGGGGCTGAATCCGGTAGTTTCAACAATCAATACTATACTGAGCAGCTTCTGGTATTTGAACAACCCGTGGGTTTTGTCTGGACATTTTCTCTCGCTTCTCCAGTGTTTGATAGATGGGTGGTGGATGCTGCTGCTGACATTAGCAAACTTGTATTACGTGTCATGCTAACACTTATCTTAAAATATCGCCACACTACTGATATTTCTAGAACCTTCACCTACCCACTCACCCAACACGTGATTAACTAACAGTAAAGTGGTATCGGTTGTGGTATCAGTCTTAACAAGTATGAATACGCAAGGGTAGTATCAGCATCAGAGATGAGGTTTTCTATTTGACTGTGATGGAACAGCACAGATATGTATTCTACTGTTGGTTGACATTAGCTGCTACGGACATTTATGCTGTATGCTGACAGTATATTTAGTTGCATTCCTAGAGTCAGTTCCAGCTTTGCCGGAATCACTATTGCCTCTCTATTTGCACAGGTATGACTGTATGCACATTACAATGTACACTTTGAATGGGATCCACAGCTAAACTGAGGGAGCCTGGGGTACAAAGATGGGGCAGATTTAGATGGATCATTCACAAATGAAAGTGCTTTAAAATCAGACACAACACAAATGAACAGCAGCAAAACTGTGTGGTGCCCTATGAACATTCCAGTACAGCCTCCACAGGACTGTGTTAAATGGTCTTTTGTCCAGTGAGCTACCTCATCAGCACATATGACCAACATGGAGTCTCTACCACATAAACATGCACTGGTGGTGTGTTTGTGAAAATTTTTGTATGAATACATGCTTAAATCAGAGCTCCAACCTTTTCTAGCAGCATCTTGACACACGAAAGATGATCCTCATAACAGGCTGCCAATAGTGGTGTGATCCCGTGTTTGTCTGGAGCCTGTAGGTGGAGCACGTCGAAAAAGGAATGAGTAGGAAAATTGAAAAACAGGAAAAACATATATATGTTCTATACAGACATCGGAAATGTATAGAATCAGAAATATGTAACAAAAGGAGAGGGAGAGGAAGATAGAGACTATTTCTCGCTTATTAGGTCCAGGAATAAGAAAGCACTTTGCACTTTGTTGTGGTCACTGCTGCCCTGGACAGCCCTAGGCAAATCAGTGCAAACTAATGTAATGTGAGCGAGTTGTTGTGGCGCTTACATTGATATCTGCTCCCATAGAAAGGAGGTATTCCACCAATAATGGCTGACCAGCATCTGCAGCATAGTGCAGAGGCTTCCTTCCACCTTCCAAAGTTCGATTTACATCATCCTAAAAATAAAAAAGACAAAAAATATTAGAATGCCTGAAATAAATTCTCTCATACATATGTACATCTTCTATGACTATAGCATATAGTGACAGCATATACTCTATATACACACATACATACACACACACACAAACACATCACATCAAGAAAGTGTAAGCTAATCTAATCTAACTTCTGTTTCACATGCAAGTTCTATGTCCTTATAACAGAAAATCTGCTTGTTAATTATATAAGTCTATGTTTAACCACTGAATGTTTGTTGCACCTTACCATTTCCCCATTTGCTGTGGTCAATTTACTGATGATACGACAACACCAAGAACTTATGGTCAACATTCAACACTGCCACTGCCTTTATCACAAACTCCACTGAAGTCAAGTATAACGGACTTATGATGATTCCTCATTTTGCATTCAATATTACTGAACCTATTAACAATGATGGCTACTGTAATGAGCTTTGACTTAACTGTGCTTAAACTGTACCTCCAAGGTTGTATATGGGGATAAAAAAAAATCAACGTTTACAAAAAAAGAAAACAAGAACGTTTAAGCTCCATAGTGAAATCAGCAGTGTGGCCTAACAGTCACTTGTGCGTTTATGCAAAGGTGTTCTGTCTTCTCAAAACAGATTAGCATTATGTTGGCTGTCAGGAAAGGTGTCGATGGATTTGCTAAACGAGCCTCGCCCACCAGTGGTAGCTAACGATAGAAAAGCTGAGCCTGGGCCCGTATACTCGGTTAACCTAGCTCGTTAGCTTCTGGCTAAACTAGTATGACAACGCGTTAGCAGAAACCCTGTAGGCTGATGATTTAAAAAAATACTGCACACAGTCGCAGCTGTTGCAAACATGTCAGACTTAACGTTAGCTGTAGCTAAGCCGCCTGTCCACAATGTAAAACACATACCAGCTGATTCTACTAGTTAACGTCATCTAGTTTATCAACAGGTTGCTTTCTGCGGGAAGTATTAACATTAACGGTAGCCGAACTTGTTAAACGTGGCATAGATAACAACGTTTAAAGTAACGTTACATCGTCAGTTGCAAACTAATCATTTATTCTTAAAACTGTGGCAGTTAGCACAACACTTGGCTAGTTAGCTACTCACTACCGGTTAGAGTAAGCTAGCACTGTAACATTAGGTGCTAACTTGGCGGTAACACAAGTGCCCTCCCCTAACGTTACAGCAGATAACAATAAAACTGATACAAGCTAATTCACAGCAAGTCACAAAATACTTACAGTTCACTTCCCCATTGTAGCAAACACTTATATCTTGCCAACGTTAGATTACCTTACGCTAACTCAGTGTTACGTTACAATTGCCCAACTCATGCTAGCTAACTTAGCTGGGCATTTTACTGAGCTAAAAGGCTATTTAGCAGGAAATAGTTCTATACAATTGAGTGAACAATCCGTTGTTACCGTTTTCAACAGGCTTTTGATCTCGTCCAATTCCCCATTTTTCAGAGCCCACATCAATTCTTTGTCTCCCATCTTCCTGTAGTTGCTTCGGTGCTTCTTCTTCCCTGTTGTGCTGCTGCAGGCAGTTGCAAAGTTAAATGCTAGTGCTAAAAGTTAGCTAGCTAGAGGTGTAAAAGCCTTATGTCGTCGCGGTGAGGGTGGTCGTGTTTTAAGCTCAGCTGAATAGTATGCAGACGGCAATTTCAGCTGGGTTTGGCGTATAACTGAGACAAACGAAACAGACAGGTAAAATAGGTTCAAAAGAAGTTCTGAACGGCAAGGTTGCAGAAAGGGATCCGCCTTTCTGCAACCCACAATCGTTTCCGATGCCGTTGTTACTTTACCCGGAAGCTAAAAAGGGGCCGATCTTTACGTCTCTCAACTCCCATTGCAAGAAAAATGTTGCAAGATGTAATATATCCCAGTACACTTAATGATATCCACTTTATTATTATTATTTCCATTCTTAAAACATATATTTCACGGCAAAAGCAATGATCTAACCTGCATACTGCACCTACATCAGTCCCCTAATTCTGCTCTCTCCAGTGCACACCCAGAGAAGGGATGTTGGGCATGTTGCTGCAAAATGCTGTGGTAGCCTGGTTAAGTGAGCCCTCAATTTTGACCAAGCCAACCACAGTCAGTTCGTTTACATGCACTTTAGTAACTATGTTACTGTCAACTTTCTCCACTAAGCAGGTTTTTAACTGTGCAGTCACAACAGGAAACCTGGTTTACATAACTGAGGTAGGGGATTAGAGAAACTTGATATCCTCAGGTAGATTTCTACCAGTGAATGCCCATTACTGTGCCATGTATACACGTAACTAGGTAACTGGGAGCACACGTGAATAGCAAAGATGCAGACACTCTTTACTCTCAGCTGATTGGAGTGGCTGGATGAATGGGGAAAATCATTAGATGGAGCGCAATGGTGTCTCGTTTTTAAATAAAGTCCATTTTATTTTTAGATTAACTAAAACTTATATCAATACAAAGTTTCCCTCTAAGTCACTTTTTGGCGGTTATTTCTTAAATTCAGTCAGTTTGCATTGTGAAATGGAGTGATGATCTGTCACTGACACATATACACACACACACGCACAAAACAGCAGTCTTCTCTGTCCTTATATAGTTGAAATCTTTGAATCACACTTCCAAAATAAGCTCAAGGGAGAGGAGAAATCATTTCCAGTAACCAGGTTTCTTAACCCCGCCTAAATGTGGTTCCTGATTTCCAGCAAAATCTGGTTTCTCAGCTGTTTTCATACAGGCATTTTGGACTATCTCCGGGAGATCAAGTTTACTCTGAGTTGCGTTTTCGCACATGCAGCACTCACTCGGACATACTCCCCTTGAAATGCGTTCACATATCTGGGGAAATAGTCAATTTGTTTTTTGTGAGGGAGGGTCTCTGTGTAGAGAGTGGCGGGAGGCAGGTGTGACATAAAAAGTTCACAGTGGAAATCAGCTGACTTTTGTTTACAGCATCGAAGCAGAGCCAATCACATGATTAGAAATGATGCATAATGCATGATAAATATTATTTAATATTTGCACTGAGCAGATCTTCTAACAGGGAACACCCACACTCTCGCTGTGATTACCCGGAGAATTACCAGCTGTGTCCACACCCAGGCTCACACTGACATTACATAATTTTGTACATATTACTTTGTACTAGGGGGCTGGCAGGATAAAGTCTGTCCATGCGGGTTGACTCACATGTTTGCAGCTCACCTGAGTAAAGTCCAGAGAAAGTCCAGAGTCCAGCGCATGTGTGAAAGCAGCTCGAGTAACCTGGTTACTGAACTGCATGTAAACACAGTCAGTGTCACCAGCAAAGTACACCCACACCATCACACCTCCTCCATGCTTCACAGTTGGAAGCACACAGCCAGGATAACCTTTATAACACCTTGTTCAGCCTCTCTACTTCCAACAAAGTTTTGGTTAGAACGTAATGATGGAACGTCTTTACTCTTCACTTGAATGAGTGTTTCTTGCCATAACATGAATTTGTACTGTAGTTGTTAACCCTAACAGGGTTATTCACTGTAGCCACCCTTCCTCTGCATAAGAGATTCCAAAATAAAAAAGATTCCAAAAACTATTAACTATTAATCCCAGAAGGAAATAGTTTTGCCTTTTACAACTGCTTTCTGATGTCAGAAAGGAAGAAAGGAACCACTCTAAGGAGAATATCCATTACAATACAAATAACAAAGAGAACATATGACAAAGTTAAACATTTACAGTACTGACAACATTAATAGTGACACAATGACATAAAAGATGTTTATGATGAAATCAAATAATGTGTAGATGTTTCAGTCCCCAACCCCTTTGCAATAGGGGAGGGGTTGTAAAGTCTAATGGCCACTGGGAGGAAGGATCTCTTATAGCGCTCTGTGGAGCACTTGACATTGTCATGGAGTCCTAGATTTTGTGAAGTCCACCACCAGTTCTGTTTATGTGTGTATGAACTGTATATTCATATATATATATATAAAACATATGTGGAGTTTGCATGTTCTCCCTGTGCTTGCTTGGGTGCTCTCTGGACCCCCCTCACTTCCTTTCAAAGACATGAACTCTAAATTGCCATAGGTGTGAGTGAGAGTGCGAATGGTTGTCTTTTTCTATATGTGGCCCTGCAATGGACTGGAGACCTGTTCAGGGTGTACCCCGCCACTTGCCTGTATGATAGCTGGGATAATCTCCAGCACGCCCGTGGCCCCTAGAGGGACTAAGTGGTTCAGAAAATGGATGGATGGATGAACTATATGTTAGCCCTGTGATTGGCGACCTGTCCAGCACCCTGCCTCTTGTCCTCTGACAGCTGAAATTGGCTACAGCACCCCTGCAACACTTAGCAGGAAAAGTGGTTAGGGTAATGGATTGATGAATATTATAGTTTTATTAAATATCCTGAATCAGAAATTTAAGTAGTTACTCTGTGTAAATATATTTACTATACTTTGAACTCATCACCTCAATCTCTCCTTGTGAAATACAGGTATGGCAAGTGTTACACACTGTCATGAAATGCAACCAGCACTCCCTTGGAAAAACCAATCATCTGTTCAGAGGATGAAGAGGACTATAAAAGACACAACCATATGATAAGAATAAAAATGCCACTAATGAGATTCAACCGCTCTCCCATCCTCCTCGCTGTGTAGCTCTGCTTTGCAACATCCCTCCCCCAGGCACCTCTCCCCTTTCTCTGGCAGATAGTCACACATATTACAGACTGATCAGCTGAAACATAGGCATTAAAACACTTTTATGTGATAGTAAGAAACTGTCCTGCTAGTGTATATGCTGACTTTACAGCCAAATAGTAATAAGAGCACAGATGATCACTGCCCTGCTTCCTCCTGCTTGAAATGCTAATGAGACATACAGTGTATGATTTTTTTTATTATGACTCCAGGAATGCATAATCCTGAATCCATGTGTGGATTAAATCAACTGTGGTCCATCTATTCATGACTGTATTAATGACACATGCATACTAATGTACTCTGTGCTTCTTAGGAGTTAGGAGGATATTAGATATTCTAAAACCAGAAAAGAAAATCAAAACCAAAAACAAATAATACCTATAGCAGAGTGCATATTTTTTATTATTTTTTAAAGTTGAAGATACGCATTTGCAGTCTAAATAGCACAGATTATAGTTTGTAATGTAGCAATAACTTGGCAAATGCAAGCCACTGTTAAGAGAGAGAAGAGCACAATATGATATTCAATGTACAGACAGCCAAGAGAAAGTTTTCCACCTGACAGACATGTTAAAGTAATTCTATCCATAGGCTTGACAGCATGGCACCTCCATTTTTTAGACCATTAGCAGCACTCGGGCAACAGAACTACGCCATGCATCAGTATCCATTAAAAAGTTGAGGGGGGCTCAGCTAAAACACTCTCCTTTCTCCATAGCTATTCAAAACAAACCTGAGGATAATACTTAATTGACAGTAAAAATGCACTTACACATAACTAGTACAACATTCAACCTTCTGAACTCATATATTTAACCTCCAAGTAAGTAAGTAAATTGAATATTTTGTGTGGATGAAATAAAACCTTTTTATGAGGATCAAAACTGTCTATTTTCCTCAATAAGAGATTATAATTGATGCCTTAAAGCTAAAATGATACAGTTTGGGATGCAATTGAAAAGAAAAATGGATACCAGCAGCACTTTTGGCACTCATAATTGATACCTTTGCTTCTTTACAATTCCAGTGGCAATATTATATAACTATATACCACTTCTCACCTGGTAAAGAAGGCCTGGCAAAGGCTTTTTTTTTTCCTTAAGACGCCACTCTTGGCTGCTGACAAACTTCTTAGTGTCGGTATGTTGGTCTGGTATGGCAGCCACACAGCACAGGACAGGAGGAACCTGGCCCGGGTAGTTAAAACAACACAAGGGATTGTGGGAAGTCCTTTGCCAGATTGAACTATCTTTTTGCTGGATGTATCTAGAAAAGGGCCTTCAGCATAGCTGCAGATACAATCCACCTGGGTAACAAGCTCTTTGTGCCTCTGCCCTCAGGAAGAGAGTACAGGTACATAACAACTCGAACCACTAGCTATTCCCCAGGGCTGTGAGCAGTTACATTACCATATGCTATAGTAATATAATCTACTATATGATATAGTAGATTTATCTGCAGATTAACATCTCATTGGACCAGCCACACCATTAAAACATTGTTTAGACACAAATACTGTAATATAAAATAAAATTACAAAAGTCCACAAGATGTGAAATAAGTGAGAATGTTGCTGTATGTACAAATACAGATGTAATTAGCAGTAACTACGACAACCAAAAACATTGCAGAAGAAAGTTGTTGCATTTCCACCTCTACTGATGCCCCTCTGCAGGATTTCCATCCTCGTCATGTTGATTAGTGTACTGAAGAGTAATCCGTACTTAACAAATTGGTTTAATCCATCTATCTATGTTGTACATGGTCTTGACTTTGTCATGCATAAATATAATGTGATTAGTGAGGCCTGCTGTGACTGTCACAGACACAGAAGATATCAGCACAATTGTGTGAAGAGAGTTGCCTAAATGTCTAGTGGTGACCATAAAACTTTACATTAAAACTTACACATTACACCAGTTTTACGGGTGTGGGTGTTTACTCCATAGCCAGAGGACAAAGAGTGTGTTAGGTTCAAAGACGTTTTATTGCAAGAATAATAATGGTATATGAAAACTTGGGCCAGGATGGATGGAGGATGACGGAGAAGGCAAAGTCTCAGGTAGGAGTGTGATCGAGGATAAGGGTGTAATGGTTTCCTCCACAGGTGAGCAGATGGTGGGGAGATACACACTGTAAACAGGAGATGAACAACAAGGTATTGGCAGGTGAGTAATAGTAGGAGAGATGAGGCAGGAGAACAGAGATCCACAGTTCCGATGATCAATATCCAATACACAGTCCAAAGTCCTTCACAGATGAGTCCAATCACATAAATCGTTCAATATCCACAAAGATTAACAGTCACAAAGCCAGTCCGAAGTCATTCACCAGGTGTAGAAGATAATATGAGTAATCAGAGCCTGTCCTGAGATCACAGGAGCAGTCAAAAAGCAGTCAAGAACTTTTCCTTGGAATTTACCATAACCAAAAGTAATTATTTCCAGAAGAACAAAAACAAAATCTCCACTAAGTTTGGTTAAGATATTTTACTGATGTGCTCAATTAACACAACAAACAAACAGCACAGTGAAAAATGTTTGGTCATCATGAAGAAAGATCAGGCTGACATTTTTATTGTTAATGTAGCAAGACAATGATTTAAAGTATATCCAGGTCGGTATAAAACTTTTGATGGGCCCCAGGAGTGGCCCTTTCAGAGCCCAGATCTTATCATCCTAATGAGAATCTGTGGCTGGAGCTGAAGGTAATGTTCTTTCTTGAAAACCATGCAATTAGGTGCTACCAAAAGAGGTTGTTGTAAACAATTTTGGGTTTAACTGTATTGTCACTTTGTAAAAATCTTAAAGAATTGCCTATTCATACTCCATCCAGAAGTTTTCATCTCCATCAGCTCCTTTATCATTTTCTTTTACTCACAGTGAACTTGTTGCTAAAATATGTTTTGCTTCACAGGCTTAATGTAAATACACCTTCACCAAGTTAGGGATAAAAGCAATTTCCATTGTAACTCCATGTAACATGACACCTATGATTGATTTTGAACCCAACCTCTCAATCACAGCTGGTTTGTTGTACTCTGATATTGCACATGGTGCAAATTTGGTTTCTAAACTGGGAATGCATTATCACAGAGAGTGTGAGCATCATCTGGTTTTTCAACTTCACAATTTGAAAACTTCTGATAAAGGGAGTGTAACCGACATTCTTTCTGAAGAATTTAGGAAATAAAAGGAAGGAAATAAAAAATGCAGTTTGGAAAAGTAATAAAAAACTGCTAACTGCGGGAGAGTGTGTTGTGTTTTGAGGGCAGAGGAAACATTAGTAGTAAATAATTTTCCATCCAATAGACCCGTAAGCTATAGAGCACAATCTCGAGAGAAATTAAATCTCTGTCAATGCCTGCAATGCAGAGATAAAGAAATATTACTTCACAATTCAATGGATAGTTACATAAGGTAGCAACTACTGTGGATTATGTTTCTGAAGAGACGACCTGTGGAAACACCTGCACGTTAAAGTTAATGTGGAAAAGCAACAACGGTAAATGCTGCTGTCACTGTTTTTCTGAAAAGGCTGGGTAGGAAACTAAACACAGAAACTGGAATTGAATGATCATAAAGAAGACTGGAGGCTTTTCAGGACTCAGAGCCCTCTGGGTCTTATTTAAAAAAATTGACACCATTAATAGCTCTCCAACCATGTGTTCTGATCTATCTGAGGCTGACTAGTCTTTGTTAAAGAAATCAGTCCAGCCAGGCGCGCTGCTTCCTCTGACTCCCCAGGCTGCCTCTTTCTAGAGGTCAGGCCACGGATACTGCCTTCCATAATGGGAGCGTGGGCAAGAGGAAATAAGCAAGGCACAGGACAGGACCTGTCTTCAAGCAGAGGCACACTGACGTGAACCACATTCATACCTTTGAGCGTGGGTTTTGAGATGCGAAGACATTGCAGTCTGAGGAATATTATCTGTTGCTCCAAGAAAGTGGATGTTTCTGTAAAAATTCACTTGCGTTTTCATGGTGTCTGTGATAAAATTGCTACCAAGAGACCAGGATCATCACTGTAATTCTCTATTCCTTACAACCCCTAATAAATCGAGCAGAAACACCAGTGGCTGTCCATTGTTCATCCGTATCACCTTCTATCATGTGGCCCTCACTTCCATCAGACAGTGCTCTATCCCATCATCCATCACTCGGAGGTGTTGTCCACTACTGGCTGCCCCTGATCACCCCTGACTAGCCCTGACGGAGGGCCTGTGCTTTTGTAGCAGATGTGAGTCCTGATAGGATGTGACAACTTTATTAGGCACAAATCAGGCGGTTGCGGTTTCATTCTCTGCTGGACGTGTGAGCAATGTGCGCCCCAAGCAGCGGTTTTCATCACGAATGAGATTCTCTCTCTCTCCTCTCTTTTTATCTATCTCTTTTTATTCAAAGCCTCTGGGCCTTTTCAGACATTATCACTATCTTTCCCTTGACCATCTACTACAGTAGGCTTAAAGGGACATGCTGTAGTTTAGATTGTTGGTCCTGTCATTGGATTAAAGCTTCAAGGCCATCACGAGAACAACCACACATGTCAGTTCTGTCCATCGTTAGCTCCAAGTCACATCCACTTAATGACATCGCTCATCAACTCGTGCACACTGTACAGCACATATAAAGCTGGCTGTAGTGCTTCATCGTAATATACGTTTTGCTCTAATAAATCCTCTTCACTGTCATGGATCAAGAGGAATACATTTCAAGGCACTGAAAACATGAATGGCTTTTGTGGTAGTAATGAGAATAGGGATAAACAGTGGTTGTCCATATTTCCTGAATTTTCCATTTATGTCAGGTGAGACAATTTATTCCAACACAGCTTAGAAAGGAGAAATCCCCTCGTCAGTGTGTCACGGTTCTGGGTTAAACAGAGGGAATCCTGAGGAGATTAACACGGGCATGTTTCCAAAGCTTCTCACTTGACAGCAAAATGGAAATCACTCAATTTCTGTGAGAAAAGTTTAGGGAAATGGAACAGTATTACAAACAGTGAGGGAAAAGAAAAAAATTTGGTGCATAAACATTTCCTCTATACTTGAGCAGCATTCACTTTGGATTTGTTAGCAGTTCATCCCTCAGGGGGAGATCAGAAAAGAAAGATGGGCGGACACAAGACATGGACAATTTCCATAAGTCTCTTCTTGTGTTCACATACAGTCAAATAAAAGGGTATTGTCTTGAGCAGGCGAAGTGATAAGTCCTTTTTACAGTTACGTTACACTGCCATCTCATTTTTAGGTCTCGATAGATAGATTTTAGTTTGGCTTATTGTCAGCTAAAGTATGAAAAACAAAACAAAAAACAATAATGTTGTTCTAAGAGGTAAATTCATTGCCATGGAATTTCAATCAGCACCCAGTCTCCAGCAACTGTTGTAAGATTTATCACATCCCCTAAGATTTGTAGTGCTGCAGTGGAGCACAGAGAACATTTCCTCACTACTGCTCGATTAAAGCAATGGATCTCGTCTCTGTCACAGTGGATGAACTTTGTTTTCCATAAAACCACAAGCAAAGATGCAATCAATCCACCATGATGCAGATTACAACAACATGTGACATTTTGCCACCGAAGAAGAAACATCAAGTTATTGTTTTAGTATTTATAGTGGCATATTTCCAGAGGTAAACTACTCCATTTATCAGTTGCTGATCAGCAGCTTAGGGAAATACCAGCAATTTAAATGTTTTACTCCTTTCCTGTTTCCTTAAACAACTCCATATATATCACTAAACAGTACAATTCTTCAGAAACATATGACAGAAAATGGGTTTTCCCATGCCCATATCTGTGATATGTTACTGTTCTTTTGGGAATGGCTTTTTGGGAAATACAGAGCAAATGTAGTTAGATTTCTTGTTTCATTTTGCATTTCTTTTCAACTCCATCTCGAAATTTTCTGAAATGTACCATACTGTACTTTGGTGGTTACAATATCAGTAACGCTGAGGATGAGAATATTGTAAATTGTTCACACTTGACCTTCATTTTGTCATTCAGCTCCACTTTGTCAAGGTGACCCATGGTTGAATCTCCTCTGCTGATTTGGAAATGATTCATTAATCTGCAGGCAGATGTTGCGGCACAATGAAAGCACTAAGGGTAATGATCAGAAGATAAGGATCATTACTTTTGAAGACCATGCATAGTAGAAAAAAAATAATAAAACAACTTTCCTCTCATGCTGAGACAACTGCACATAATCAGATTACACTGTAGTCCATTTATAAACTGCAAGTCTAGTGTTTTCTGATGATGTTTGCTCTTGTACTGTATATTCTATACATCTATGTCAGTTGTGTTTGTTAAGGGGAAGGGGGCTTGTAGATAAATATCTGTGTGTGGAAATCAATGTCCCTGACTATACAAGGAAATACAAGGTGATATTGTATAGAGAGAGGGTGTGTAGAGTAGATAAATATGTGTGTATGTAAGACACGACTACACTACACTCTAGAGATGCATATGGGTTAAATAACTCTGCAGCTGGGAGCAGTGGCAAAGCCTGGCATACAGAGCTGCAGCTTCGTGGAAGAGCCCACGCTTTAAATTAAATTAACAGGAGATAGGCTCATTAGCACTTGGCTGGTTACTCAGGGAGCCTCCCAGCGTGTATATGCTATAGGCAATGTAGTCAGGAAACTGAATGTCAACCACAGGGCAGATCGTGCAGATTGAAAATGACCTCTTGATTGTAGGCTGTAGATTGGGCTGTGTGCTCGAGATTTTATAGCAAAACCTGTTTGGGAATATAGTGAGAGAGATTTATATTTGTTATGAATACAAAAATAAACTATGGTTCATTCATTTAAAATACACACATATATTTGGAGATACTTCACTGAGTGAATTAATATATTGAATATAATATAAATTGATTTTTCTCTTTAAAATATTTAAATTGAAAATAAATTAATATGAGGTTTATGCATGAAAATGTCACAATCAAAACTGCATGCACAATACTATGACCCTGTAAGCTTAATGGGTGTCAGACATGATTTATTTCATTGCTTACACCTGCATTTTTCCTACTGTGACATGTCAAAATGTATTTTATGACAAATGCCCATGGTTGTCCTTTTAGAGGGGAAAGCAGGTAAGTAAGCATACATCTGTAAGTTTTTATTGGAAATCTGAAGTACTTTTTGAATGTCGCAAAAATGTAATTCTCTGTGTGTAATGAGCTCTTTAACAAGCTCTTTAAATTCATAAATCTTGTATTACTGCGGGGAGCATTGCTACAATGACTGTCTGACTCATTCCGTGTCATGTTTTCCCATCAGTATTGCTGTTGCTAACACAAAATGCAAAAACAGCTGAACAGATACCGGTGCTCTCAGAAGCAATGCAAGGAAGCACATTTGATTTGACACAATGGTGCCTGCTAACTGTAAATTGAAGATGCCATGAACAGTGATGGTTTGTCAGTCAAGTAACGCGTCTAATTAGGTGCTGTCAGTTCTACATCCCAGTTTAGAGTAAACCTCAGGTTGATTCTAGAAGAATTTTAAGGAACTAGCTTTAGGCTCAATTTGACAGCTTTAGAAAACAACATCAAGTCAACTGGTAAATGAGCATGCAAGTAAATGTCAAGTCAAATGTGTTAGATTTCAACTTTAAATGTGTCATATTATGCTTTTCATGGTCTGGAGTAACATGTACTTGATGGTATATGTAACTTTAGATCACTGTGTACATGACTGTATTCATGTTATACAGTCAGAGACCTAAGGTTGACGTAAATGTTTGTTTGCATGCCGGCTTGTTGTAAAGCTCCCAGGCTTCAGTCTGGCCAATCATTTTTGACAGTTTGTTCAAAATGCTATATCTTTTGACGTCAAGCATTGGTGAAGTAGAACCGGCCATTCATCTTGTACACCATTCCTCCCCTTCTCTGGTGAGCTTTCACTTTTTTTTCACCTGTGAAGTAAAATTAACTTTCCTTTTCCCAAAGACAAAACCATAAAACAAGAGTGCGTGCAGCTATAGGCCAGCAACAGACTTTGAGAAATATTTTTGTTTTTTATTTATTTATTTATTTTACATTTTTTCTAACACTTTGCAGACAATTGTTTTTACAACCTGCCCCACTATGAAGAAGGATTTTCAGTAGAATAAAATATATACCCTAAATTAAGAGCAATATGGCCACTTTAAGGAAACACAACAGCTCTATATGCCCACTAAATAGGTGATCACTTTTACTGGCTGCCATTAAAATGCAATGTGCAATATGTTCAATTGTTTTGTTAAATTTAAATTGTAATTACACTTCATCTGATGGGCTTTCATCAGTTTCTATTATTTATTAAGGAATTAAAGGTATAGTCGTTGATTATGGCAAAAGATTGTTGATATCCCTCCCTCTCTTCAGTGCTTTATGTACATCATCACATATAATGCGATAATTACTGTATGAATCCAAATCACTTGAATCCACTACAGCCTCCACCTGCTCTAGCTAATGTCACAACCACAGCATACATGCGTATAAGCAAATGTGCTGAATACCTACACACCTGTGCCTGTAACAGAGTATGTTTTCTTAGCTGTCAGTCTAATGTGTGCACATCACATTGCCTTGGCTTCCCATCTGCCTTTGATATATCTCCAGGTGGGTCTTCAAGCTTGCCTCCATGTCCTTCTTTTTAATTATGTGCTCTTCTGACCTGCTTGGGCCAGACACTGAACCCCAAGTTGCCTCCTGTGGGTCAGGCACCTTGCATGGCAGCTCTGCCTTCATTTGTGTGTGCTTGTGTGATTGTGTGTGTGAATCGGTAAATGAGAAGCAATGTAAAAGCACTTAGTATTAATAAGGTTATATATCTGTACAGGCAACTGATGAAGGGTTATTGTGTATTTTCTGAACATAAATTGGATGTATGTACAGTGAAGGAGTACTCTGCGGCTTTGATTGTTCCGTTTTAACAGAATGTTTGTTGATGACTGTATTTGACCAAAAGGAGATTTGAGTAATGGCAGTGTGACTGAATGTTGTGCTCAGCATGTTCGCTCCACACTCCACTCAAACTGCGAGCAGCGGTGTCACTGCACACTCCATTGCAGCTTGCTTTGCCCGCTAATGAATTACAGTGAACACCATCTTTTTATCACCTGAGCCTCAAAGGGTTCCAGTCCAAAACTCATCACCTCTTTCTAGCATTCTCTTTCCTCCTAATCTCCACTCCCCACCACTGTGCCCCCCCCCACGCAATCTCCTGCTACACCAATCTAGTAGTCTGAATCAGGAACAAGAGCGAGAAGATTGCAGGCCATTCAGAGAGTGATTCCTGGCAAAGACTCATGATTTCCTCCTATACATCCATTTGTACTGCCTATTCATGTTGTTTATTGCAATGAAATGATGATTAACCCATCTTATTGGGTGCATCGGCATCATATTGCCTGGATATCTGTGTCTGTGTGGATTTAGATGTACAGGTGAACCTGCTTGAGGCTGTTTGCATACATGGCATTGCTTTTGTTCCTAGGCCTGACTTTGTACTTCATTTGCATAATTATAATTACCTGTGTGGGCAGAAGACCTGCTGCTGCCCCAGGTAACTATCAGATGAAGCCAGTTTTCCCTACCATCTTCCTTGTTCTGCTGTGAATCACTTAAATTGCTCATTCGCAACACCTTGCACATTCTGAGTGAGGCACAACTTTAGAGGCTCTGCTTTCCTTAATGATGTATTTTGCTGAATCCTACCTTAACTGGTTTTTGAGGAGGAGAAAAGCAGCATTTTATTCCTGCTGACCAAACACTTTTCTTCGACTTGATGCATTACTCCTGGTTTTGCTCCAGCCTGCTGTGCTGTCAGTTTCCATTGAGCATACCTATTTCTGGTATGTACCTAGCTGATCGCATGGTGGGGCAGTTCAGTTCCAGCCATGGTGATTAACAAGCAAAACATTTTATGAAAACAAAAATTATAACCAAGTTCCAGTATCTTTTTGGAAATAATATTTCTATAAGACAATAAAGAAAAAGTTCCAAATATTGTTCATTCAAGCTTGTGGATAAGTCAAGAGTGTATAATAAGCTTTTTTCATGTATGCCTTTTCTCCTCATGATTAATGTTTATGAAAGAGAATGATTTACATTATTTTCATATGGAATATGCTGATTAGAAAAGTCACTTGCTGTGTGGAAATAACTGCGCAGCATACTTTGACTGACAGAAACAACCAGCGCTACAAAAATCACAGCTCTTTCATTTCATCCAACCTTTACATGCAGAAAAAAATAAATGAAAATAGCAGCAGATTCATCACAGCTCAACGTGAAAATCAGATGAAGCCAGCAGTAACTTCAGCAATGCAAATCAGAGACGTTTGAATTAATCTGTTAGAACACTACAGAGGGAGGGTGTTCGTCACTGAGATAAACACTGTCATTTTTTCCCAAGCAAACACAAAAATGACGCTTGATTCGCTGGCAGAAAGATATCTCAAATATTTACTTAAATGTAAGCAGTGCAACTCATACCTGGATATGGGAGAGGATATGATGATTAGATGATGAGGTGGAGAGTCAGAGACTAATTGACAGATAAATATGCAGGTAAATATTCCTCTTGAGGCTCAGGGAAGTCTTATCAGGGGAAAGTGCACTGCTATCAAATGCCGAACTCTACCAGAAGATTTTACATAACTGCTACAGAAGCCTCAAACATTTCCTGCGAGTTTTATCTTCATTCGTTAATTTATTCACCTCACTGACTCTGTCACTAAGTGCTCTGAAGTATCTGGTGAGGGCAGTACCTTTCCAGCAAGTGAGACCAATTAGACTTAATATATGTGATGAAAGCAAGCCTAAGTCTTTTTTTTTTTTCTTGGTTAGTTCTAAGATGTACTTCTTGGAATTGTTCATGTCTGTGTCTCCACAGCTCCACGGGCTATGAAGTGTCCTTGTGTTTCATGGCATCTCCACAAGGAAGATGTCATCGCGGTTGTTGTTTCCCATGCTAAATTTAGCGAGACGAGAGCACCCAGTACATGCAGTAGATGTTGCTTTTCTAAGGGGATCGAGCTCTCTACTCACAAGCAATCAATATTGGATGCACCTACAGGGACTAACCAAGCAAATGGCTCCAGGCAAGACCAAGTCCCTTCCTACCCATTTTCTATATATAAAACTGGCCTGGCATATAATGAAAAACATTACCTGCCACCAGGGCACATAACTCTACCAGCAGCAGACGGAGGAGTTACGGAGTGTGGGCCAAAGAATGATCCAATTACACAAATAGTATTTTTACACAGGAGAATCATCTATCATGGCACTCTATAGAGATAAATCATTTTAGTGCTTTGGTTTGAGATAAAATTCCCAGAAATCACTTGATAATAGGAGGTAAAAAGCCCATCATGAAATAACTGAACCTGGCCTCGCCATTGTGGATTTGGAGTACGTGTTATTTCTTGGTGTGTGTGAGTCACCGTATCTGTATTTATTCAGTCTACAGCAGGCTGTATAATACAGAAGCAGACCTGCTTCACCCCTTTGAAACACAGAGTAGGCTTCAGCTCAGTCACTCTCTGGAGAGTATCTGTCTCTCTCCTGTGGTGCTGCCATGTTCTTGATAAACAAGCACATATGACAGATGTCAACACGTTACCAACTAGCCCTGTCGTCTGTCTGCTTCTCCCTGACACATTGCTCATATGCAGGCATTGTAGAGCAGAGTTCCTCAGCATAGCCATCTACATAAAGAATAAGCCCTCATAGACAACATGCTCAGAAACTAACAGTGCTGAAGAAAAGACAATTAATTTTTGTAGTTTTGTTCATCAATCATGTAGGCAGCAACACTATATTCTATTAAAATGTCCAGCAGGGGAAGAAGAGTAAAGTTTAAAAGAGCAAACAGGTTTTAAACAAACTTCCAGGTTGGACGAACTTGTTTGGAGGAGAAAACAAACTAAACCAGTAAAGGCATTAATCAGCTGTGACCTACCATAGCTTCCTGTGGCTGTGTGCACTGAACAGATAAACTTTACATCCACTTGGGCTGCTCACACACAAAACCGGTAGGCTTTAAAGAAGTCAATACAATTCTAACTTTTATTTTAACACAATCAAAACCACTATTTCACCTATATTTGAACCTGGATCTTTAAACTTTTATCTGCTATTTAGGCTGGTGGGTTGGTTTAAATATAATTTCATTTCCACTGATTCAGGTACTTGCAGGTAATTAAAATTTGAAGGTGTTGAGTATGTATTATTTGCAGCTAAACGGGTGAATACATTCAAGATCCTACTTAATATACTGAAATCATTTGTAAATTACCACAGTGCAGACCACAAATTAATAATAAAGGGGTAATAATTACAACCATATTACCCTGCATTAATGGATGATGAGGTATGTCTAATGGTCACACCTCAGCTATGTTCAAGGGTCTAATTCCCTGGAGGCTCATTAGGAAACCTTTGACCATTAAATGCATAACTCATAAAGCTGTCAGTATATAGACTGAATAGATTTGAAATATTCTGGAAACAGAGACAATATTAGCATATCTGTCCTTGAAGAGAATATTTAAGAAAAGATGTGCTGGTATAGAAAGGTGTTCCATCTTCCCCAATCAATATTTTAGTCAGCGGACTTATTTTCCTCCTCAGGGCAGAGGTAATGTCTATGTTGGATTTCTTTGCCTTTGCAAGTGACAGTCTCTCAGCATGTAGATAGCACTGTTCGTTGAGTTATGATCTTGCCTCTATAATGGGCAGGAACTCAAATCCTGTTGAACACTCATCATTCTTTGACAAGGGTATGGAGGGAGAAGACGAGGAAGGAATAGAGGGTTAAATATTCTACGGTGTGGTCCGATCTTGCATGGCTTCAGAGAGTAATGAAGCAGTTCCACACATCCGCCACATACATCCCTATCTCTCTGCCTAATGAATGAATGAGCCGCACCCAGGTGAAAAATGAGCTGGCTCAACACAGCCCCTTAGGAGAAAAAAATGGGATTCCTTTCCCTCGCAAAACAGCTCACAACCTCACGTACTATGGCACACCTCCCCTTTCATCCAAACTCTTATTTCAGTCCGGAGTGATTGATTAAACTCAAAACAGCCACCCTCTCCAAAACCCAATCCTCCCCACTGCTGCTTCTCTAATTTGGTTTGTGCTGTTGCAATGGGTTGTGTTTACAGCTTAGTGATTTCACCTACAGAGACATTCATGCAACCCAGTGCAACATGCCAGATCAGGTATTCACCAGTGAAATTAAGGTCTAATGTCATTATGTGGAGTAAAGCACGTACTGAGCCATTAAAACCTGTTGGCAGAAAATATGCATTTTTCAGCCAAACATTGTCCGGTCCTTTTGAGATTGTGTGTGATTTAGTTTGTTCCGCATAGTGACTAAAAAGCCTGAAGGGGACGTATCTGAAGCAGGAAATAGAGACAAAGATGAAGTTTATAATTAATACAGTCACAATGATGAAAATCAATAAACGCAGTGCTTCGGTCCCTTCAGGCTCAAACAGTACTGAAATGCAGATTATAAGGTGTTGGCATGCCCTCTTGGTAACCTGATGAGGTAATTGTCCAGCAGGTCTGTTACATCTGTCTTAAGCTCTCTTTGTGAAAAATACAGCTGTCTGGGACTCGCTACTGAAGAACCCTCGCAAACAGAAAAAAAGTAATGAAGTTACTCAGAGAAACCAGGTTTTTCTGGAAATCGTGGAACGAGCTTACATGCAGTTAAGAAACCCGATTACTGGAAATCTGTATATACGTGTGACAGAAGACCTTGGGCTTATTTTAGAAGCATGGTTCTCAGGCTTTGAATTTTGTCTAGAGAAAGAGGCGATTGCAAACTGACTTAGTTAAAGTAACACTCTGTAAGTAGTGACATATTTTGATGTCTACAGGGCATTGTTGGTTTAAATTTAAGTTGGTCTATAGGTGGAATTTAAAAATGAGGACCCATTACTCTGTAAGTGTAATGATTCACCATTCATCCAGCTGCTCCTCTTAGCTAGTAGTATAGTGGCAAGTGTAAAAAGCCATTTAGAAATCCAGTTACGCATATACATGCCATATACATGCCATAGTATTCAGGGTTCCCTGGGAGAAATCTACCTGGGGAAATGTCTTTTCACTATGCTACTATGCAGCGAAACTGACACACTTCTCCTGCCAGCATTTTGCTTTAATGTTTTCTCCTTGACTTTGACTTTTGCTTGCTTTGTACCTTATTGTTTTATTACTGCTATATAACTAAATGTAAATGTAATCCCTTATCCCGATTACAGAAACCACGTGTCCCATTTACGTGACAGCTAACAAATTAGCTTACTCGAGAGAGCCGACTGTAACCTGGTTACTTAAGTGCATGTAAATGTCCTGATGGTCTGAGCTGTAAAGTTACTTGCAGTGGTCAGACTCTTGACTGCTGGATCAGGGAAAAAGCAATACCAATAAGTCTATTGCAGTCACGTGATTATTATGACGCACAAAATTCTGATGGAGTGTTGGAAGTGAAAAGCAAAATTGCTGAGACAGAGAAAAGACTAGGAACAAGACTGGGTAAAAACAGAAAATACAATGTTGTGATCACTATTATGATGAGGAGTGTTTTTGTTTTGTGTTTTGTGTTTTCAGCAGAATTGAAAGATTTGCCAGCTTTTGAGGCATATAATGTTAAGCAACTACTGTACCCTTTCTTACAGACCAGGGTTTCCATTAGCCTGTGATTTATGTTTTTGCCTGGTAAAGTTCTTTAAAAACTGCTACATTTAAAACTTGGTCAAAATGTCTGGTAATAATGTCCAGTAATAAACATTTATGAGTTCAGCAGGCTGTTGTCTACCGACTGCACTGTGCTGGCTAAAATGCCTGTGTCCATAAAGCAGCCAGCAGGGAGAGGGCACATATAACAGGTTTCTGAGCTACTGCACCAGCAGCCCAATGTGGGCAGATCATGTTGTTTATGTAGGTAAAATTGCAGAATCACTACAGTAACAACTGGAAAATGTTCACTGTTCTATGACGGAAAGCTGTCTGTTGGCTTAGGGTGCATAAATACCTGCTAACTTAAGAATTAGGTCAGACTCCTTGATATGACAGGAATGAGCATGAATTATAATGGCAAAAAAGTTTAGTGTCACGCTGTTACTGTATGTTTAAGGTTGTTTAATGAGTACAGTTTCTGCTGAGTTCTGTGTTTGACAAGATAGCATAAAATTTTTTTAAGTATATTAGTTTTATGAGAACATTAACTGTGTGAGGAAGCCTCTGTTCTTTAAATGAACTGTGCTGTCAGTCAGTGTTTTTGGACAACACATAGTTAATCTGTCTCTACCTTTTAAGAATTTGTGACGGTGATCTCAGTATAGAAAATCACTAGCTATCCTCCAGCTGCAGTTCTCACCATAGCAACGCTGTAGAGTGGTGTCATGTGCAAATTACCTATTGGATGGGTAAATCAGAGTCTTTTCTCTTATCACCAGAATTACTTTGTTGAATGTTTTCAACAAGATGATACCTGTTTTAATAAAGTTTAATGCAAATGAAATGCAAACCAAGCCTCTCTTTGTATAAGAAGCAGGAAAAAGCTTTGAATTGATCAACATAATCTGACTTTTTTTGAAAATCCAGGGCTAGAATCATTTTCTTTATGTTGGAACATCTTGGGTCAATAACCATAACTTTTTAATGAGAATGTGCTGCTGAACAAAATTCTTCGTTTTCACATTTGGCAAATTCAATTTGAACTTAGCATGACATTATGATCTGAGCAGTACATTGTAAAAGAGGCATCTTAACTAGCTGGAAGTTCTCACACTAAGGATAGTTATATGACATTAACAGCAGAAAATCAACCACAAACAGCATAAATGTATTAAAACATAATTAATTTCTGCCTGTTTAATTATTTCCCTCTGAAAGAACTATGGGTTTGGTGCCCAAAAGTATTAAATTTGGGATAAAATAAATGATAAAGGAAAACTTACATAATAACAAATAAGATCATTGAGTAACTGCTCAAATGTTTGGGGATTCTTGGATGCCCCTATGCATAAAGATAAAAAATGGACCCATTAGCAGCACTACATAACACTATACTGTTATTACACCATATATTGAACAGTTTTTTGATTGTCATTGTGCTGAGTTCACATATTGATTGGAAGAAATAAGGTCAACCCTGGGGCTCCATGGAATTCCTTGGAAACCTGGAAATATCAGTTGTTTCATTGATTGGACTTGCGTAAACATACCACAAAAAGAAATTACTCTTTACACATGGGGATGAATCCAGCCCTTTAAGCTTTACTGCAGAATTCAGTTGGACTGGGGTTGTTCATTTATTCTCACTTAATTGTATTGGATGTGCACCGTTAGCCAATCTTTGCACTGTAGGTATCACTGCAATAAACAGGAGCAACTGATATAATACCCACAGATCGCTCTGTGCTGAAAATGAATATCAAACCTACAATGGGCCAGTAAAATGTCTACCGGACTATTCAATTCAATTCAAGTTTATTTATATAGTGCCAAAACACAACAAAATTCATCTAAAGGCACTTTACAATGTAAGGTTTAAGACCATACAGTACAACTAAATAATAAGGAAAACTCAACATATTCCCCTTGAGCAAGTACAAGGCAAAAGTGGAGAGAAAAAAAAACTTTTTTAGAACCTCCAGCAGAACCAGGGTCAATGTGGGCGGCCATCTGCCTTGACCGGCTGGGGTGAGTGGATAGAAGGAGAGAAAAGAACACCAGGTCACAAAACCAATAACAACAACAAGAGAGAGAGATAGGGAGGGGTAAGAGAGGAACTACGGGAGAGAGAAGACAAAGTTAATAAAAAGCAATGAAGTAATAGAGATATTCCTCAGATGGAAGAAGGCAGTTGGAGAGATTTCTTTCTTTCTTTCATTTATGGGTTAAAGGCGTTATCCTGGTCAAAGGTTCCTCACAGTAGTGCTAGACGCCAGTGCTATGTCATCCACAGTAACTATATGATCAGACAAAATATCTCTAAGGTTTTGGGGCCTAAATAGAATAACCTTTGTCTTGTCTGAATTAAGTAGTAGAAAAGCAGGACATTATGTCCTTAATGTCTTTTAAACATTCTTAGTTTGCCTAATTGATCTGTTTCATTAGGTTTAATGGCTAATTATAGCTGGGTGTCATCTGCATAGCATGCAAACAACACAAACAGGAAGTAATATGATACACGTATGGGGAGGGAGTATGGGTCATGAGTGAAGGAGATAAGGCCGCTCGCAGATGAGACAATTTTTCACCCGAATGAGAGCCATCCTCTGGTCTTTGTTAGGATGTGCGGCACTACGATGTGGCCTCGTTGTCAGCACATGCAGCAGCTTATAACACATATAGTTGTGATATTTGTCTGACTCAAAAAGAGGTCAGTGTTTCCTTGACCTGGTATTTGTACACTTTCCAAATCATCTTTTAAATTAAAAGTGTCATTGGCCTTGCTGGGCGATTCCTCTTAATTATAGCATCAGTTGCATGACACATGCATTTGAAGTGACGCTTAGTAAATGCTTTTTGTAGCTGGAAAATTACACAGACACACCTTCCTATCACAAATTTGCACTCTAGTCATCACTAACACTCAAATTTGTGTTTGAACACATTGCTAAAACTTTATGAAATTTTTTTCAGTTTTTAGATGAGATTGAATAATTATTCAATCTCATCTGTTCCTGTCAACTCCTCACATACTGTAACTGCTTTTTCTAGTTTGTTTTAGCCAAGCTACATTTGCATACTTTAACAAACTCCAAGCCGACCATTGGATTATGCTGTACTTCAGCACACACAAAGGAAACTGGAAAAAGTTTATTCTCCTGTGTTGAGCCTACAAAACTTTGTATTCAGGATGAAGACACCCTTGTGTCAAGGACACAGATGTCCACTAACCAAAAATCCAATTATAAGTTTACAGTATGGCTGATGCATTTAGATGACAGGTGTATCCTTCATTGTACACATAATATAAGGGTCTGTAAGGGTCTTGGACTATAGCCTTAGCTTAAAGGATGCACTACTGTCATGCTTATCTGTGCCCTGGCAGCCCTTCTCAGTAAGACAATCACACTCCAATACACCCTGAATAACTTTGAACAAAACAAATGGCATTTACCATTCCAGGAGATAAGCAAAGGGGGCATGTGTGAAATAGACAAACAAACAAAAGGGAGAGTTAGAAGGAGCTTTTTTAAAGCTAATCTTTGTCTGAGGCAGGATTAACAGCCAAGCTTGCATTTCTTGGAGAATAATGGAGGGGGGGCTGGTCTTATGAATTAGTCTATCCAAAGACGGAAGCACTTCTGGCTATGAAAGCTGCAGAGAGTCAATGAAGAGAGAAATAACTTGCAATAAAGATGACAGGCTTCAACTGCTTTAGTCCACATTTTCATTTCATGGCCTATGCGGGAAGCTGCAGACTTCTAAAATGTATTCGGGATATTTGGACTTAACTGGCATCTCAAACAACAAATTTTCTGTCATTCACATGGATGTACATATCAATTTCTGTTTGCATTTTATTTCACTGTTGTTGAGTTTTTAACACACCCAACTTCTTAGAATTTAACTACCTGCTTGCATCACCTACATTTCCTCCCGGACTGTGAGATGCTGTCTTTGCCAGAGGTCTTTCAAAGAACACTACATGAACCTAAAATGGTGACATCCAATCATTGCCTGCCTAGGCAGGCCGATTTCTCAGTAAAACCACAGGAGGCACGCTGATTAAAACCAGGGCAGTGACATGAGAGGTGCGCTTACAGGAGACCTTTCAGCTGCTCTAAAGTGAAGAAGAAAAAAAAGAGAAAAATCTGGTTCATTTGCTATTCCTGTTATTCTTTTGAGACTTTTCAAATGGAACAGGCTAATCTTGAGTAAAAAAACTAAACAAAAACAAAACGAGCCGTGGAATATGTAACAAAATGTGAAAAATTGTAAAAATACATTTAGGGTGTTAATTGAAATAGTGTCAGTGAAATACAGCGTTAAATTTATTGAAATACGTGAAGTGAAAATAGGAGGTTGTTGCAAAACTGTAAATCTTCTAAACCAAAGAACTTGGGTTATTTTTAGTTCTGAGTTACTCTATTACAGGCATGGTTAGAAGTACAGGGGTGGAAAGGGGAGCTCAGCTCCCCTGAAAGGAGACAAGCTCCCCTGAAACTCTCCCCTGGGATGTTTGGGGAGCTCCAAAGAGCTAATAACTACAGCAGTCATTGACCTGTCTCATTCTTCAAAGTTTGTGTTAATAAAAATATAATTTTGTCATTACTCAGCTCACATTATTCAACTACTGAAATAAACAATGTTCTCGTCTCCCTCTCTCTACTTGCAGCTGTCCATTTTTCTGTGTTGTTAGCCCATTCTTTGGCTTGTTGTACTCCATTCTAAATATATTTCATGAATAAAAATAATTATTTGCTGGAGCCTCCAACTGGAGCTAAAAATGTTATTTCATCTGTAAATTCATGGTTAAATTTTGGCCTGTTGAGTGGTATGTATTTACAATGGTTATGGAGGAAGTTTTCTATACATTAGTTAGCTAACTGGCCCATGGAACAGGCTGCATCATGGTGCAAGAAGCCAGGATGCACACCTCATTTTCTCAGCTACATCTTCTTAAGCAACATGAAGATGACAGTTTAAAGTATGACTGTCTCTGACGTGACAATATTGTATCATTCATTTCTCATTATGGAGAATACACACTCTGAGGCTGCTGGTTATTAAGAACTGCTGTCCAGATAGCAATGTAATGATTAAACACTGGTGCAGAAAACAACTCCTAAAGCAGCCATGATATCATTGATGATATCATTACTCTGCAACGTCACATGTCCTGGTCAGGTCAGAGGCATTATTGACAGCAAATAAGAGACACTGACTAGTGTAACTGTAGAATCCAATTTTAATAGTTCAATAATAGAATAATAGCCAAAATCCAACAAACAAACAAAAACAAAATATCAACCTTTCAACCTATCAGCTAGTGCGGCACAGCTAATAGGCCTAACTGGAAGACAGCTCCGCCAAAGGAGATGCCACGTCAGACACCATCGTCACCACCTGCAGCAGACCAAACATGCCTCTACGTGACTGTCCTGTTGTGCACTCATATGTAAGGGTTAAAAAGTGATAATGAAGGGAAACTCAATTCATTTGAAAGACAACAAAATGAGGATGCACAAATCTGTACAGGAGAAATGCAAAAAGTTACATTTTTAAATGGACAATGTCTACAAAGTATTCCAAAGTATTTTCCCCAAGAAAGTTGTTAAGCAGCTTCTTCATTAGCAAAAAAGATTTGTTCCAGCATGTCCTGTCCTTGTTTTACATTCTTCCATGCAGGAATATAGGAGCAACTATTCAAGCAATGAACCATCCACTCATCTCCTCTTTCTTTCACGATGATGGGAAAACAGAAGGAAAAAAGTTTTTGTTTGCTTCTCTTAGCTGCCGTCATAAATCAAAATGTGTGCCATGGCAAACAGCTGCCAGCCAGGTCTAGTGTGCTAATTAACATGCTCATTGCGATGTTCTAACAACATCATTCCTCTTGTGTAGACACACTCAGCTCTGACTAGAACAGAGTCTAATTACAATTACTGAAACAATGTTGAGCACAATAAACATTTGGAAGGAAATTTCATCTGTGGCTCAGATTTGTAATTAATTACCATGCAGCTATATTATTTGGCTCTGCACGATTAATGGTAATTTAAATAAATAATCTCATCCTTATTATGGTGCAGTTGAGTTCTGTTCTCCATGTGCCTGAAAAAGGTTTGTAATATACTAGCAGAATGAAAAATGTATCAAATTAAAAAGCCACTCTGACCATGAATATGGACATTGTGTTTCTTGTGAGGGTAAGCAGGGTTGACACTGAATAGTTGCTAATGATTGTGATTCCATTTCCCAGGAGAACTGTTATTTATTGTATGCTGACACACCCAGTATCACTGAGCTGCTGCCCTCCTTGCGCGCTACATTTTTATTGATGATGTGATATTGTACATGATAAATAATCTGACCCCGACTGACCTTGGTGGAGGGGACAAAAAACCCATTCTCATTCGCATTTTTTTTAAGCTCTAATACTTATCAGTGTGATTTATGAAGTCAATATTGGTGCCTGCACAACCGAACGCCTACAGCATTGAATAAGACCTGTTGCTGGCTAACCTGCCATGTACTGATCATACTAATGCCCCTGATTATGAATATTGTTGGCTAATGAGTAGATGAAATAAGGGAATTACTGCGCATTGCTAATGAGTTCACCTAATTAGGAAATTAATTAATTCCAGAAGATGTACATTATGGGATGGGAACTTTGCTGCAATATAATAATGACAGCCATATAAGGGTTTGGACAGACATGGGGGGATACATAAGAGTGGAGTACTAAAATGTGTCTTCTCATTCTAACTGTGTCACCTTAGAGGAACACCCAATTATACAGTAAATTATCTTTTAGATTAAGTGACATGTAAACTGTGTGAAGACGCTGATAACATTTCCCTTTAATTCTCATTTTACACCCAGGGTTCTTTAGCATCTAAGATTATATGCTTGCTTTTTAAAAGCAAATATAAAGGATAATGTTATTTGTGGCCTCCAAAAGGCTGCTCCTCAAAACCCTGACCCAAATATTTTATGGCAAACTGAAAACTGCTCACAACTCTCCATGGATATTGTATGATTTGCTCAAGATTTCAGGTTGCAGTTCAGATTTTTTCACATAAAAACTACAATACTTTAACAGTACAGCACCCACAAAAATAATGGCACCTCTCAGAGAGCAGTCCACCTGTGAGTTAGGGAACTAGATGTGAAATAAAAATGGATGCCATAGACAAGCTTAGCATATAACTGATACACCTCAGCAAATTATTCATGAAGCTGTGAAACCATTCAATTGATTCAATCTCAGTTGCACTAATCTACTGTAACTCAATTCACACAGATGTTATTTCCATGCAGTTACTGTATATTGCCTCCACAGTGAACAGTGCCATAAGGAACTCACATAATAATCCCTCAGACTGTTCTAGTAGAAGGCCAGACACATATTGAGGAACTGTGGATGCTGTTTTGCACTTGTACTGTACACCATTATACTCCCTTTAATTGAATTGCAGAAAGTTAATAGCAGTTAATTAAGCGATTAACACTGAGGACATTGGAGCTCTGAGGGTGGACAGCACAGTCACTAACCTCTGAGGGAGTTTCTCTGCCTCAAAAACTGTGGTGACACCACTGCTGCAGAAAGCAAATGGGGGGTCAAGTAAGGTGGAAACAACTATAATTTGAATCTATTCTAAAAGTCTAATCTAAAAAAGGTCTTTTCTCTCTCAGTTATAGTGATAATATTAAGATCCGTTTTAAATAAAGGGTTATCACATTTTTTAAAGTGGCCATATTATGCCTAATGTAGGGTTGATATGTTATTCTGGGCTTCCTTAGATACAAGCCTTTTCCATGTGGATTAAATTAATTTCATTTAATGTTGTCCGTTCAGCCTAAATGTATAATATAGTCCTATATTTGACAAGTACAAGTACATATATGACACTTGTCCCATGCATTTAGATCTCCAATCCAACTTTCTAATGTACGAACAGCACATTACTGACGTGTTGTGTCAGAGGCATAGTATCAATGTTTTGTTGATGTGGGAAGATACCTGAAGCAGCCTGATGAAATATTTTTAAGCATACAAAGAAAACTCAAACCTACTGAGGAAGGCCCCTTTGGGTTTTGATCCCAGGATTCACTTGTAAAACCACAGTGGAAACCGCTGATCCAAAGTACCATACAAGGCCCCAAAAATGCATTAAATATGAATGTTTCTCCCAAACAGCAGTGAGAAAGCTCCATCCAGACAAAGTTGGATTTAGTAGAGATGCCTGTAGATCTGCTTTACTACACCAGCCAGTTTAGTAAACACAAACAAACTGTTTCTGAGTATTAAAGTTTTCCACAGTTTTCTTTAGCAAAGTTTGGAAAGTTTCTTCTTTATTCAATTTGACGTCACTGATGCCTGAACATGTGCTTTAAACAAGATTTTTTCACCTAATTTCTTTATATTCTGTCTATCCACTAATGCATATACCTTCTTTTCATATTCCAAAATAGACCTGTCTCCAATATTTTGACAATATCTTCTATGTCATGTCTGATTGAATGTGACAAAAGAAAAAAAGAACATTATCATCCTCACAATTGTTCTGAGGGATCTCTGATTTTTGTCAAGCAGAGAACACACTTTGTCATCAACTCAACACGTTTGCTTGTCAAATAGTATTTTACTTTGTGGGATACATATCCTTGCTGACATTCTAGTGAGAGTGTGCCGCTTCACTGCTCCACTGTTTCATTATTGGTGTTAAGACCCTTTTTATTGCTGCCCAAAGTGGGATCACCCTAAGTTAATTAATTTGTAGGGTTTTGCCCCCTATAAATTATTTCTGTGATGAGCTGAATAATAAGGATGGAATAATAAACATCCGATTCTGTACTTCACTTTGTCTCCAATTCTGTCTCCCCTAACAGAATATACTTTGTTGTTAATATGACCAAATATGTTTGCAAATACCCCCTGAGAGGTTTGTTTTACCAGATGTTCTGTGCTTCTTGGGTGAGTCTACACAAGACTATACAAGACTTTCCTTTCTCTGATTACAATGATGCATACTGAAGATGTATGAAAGGGGAAAGTGTATTGTTGGGAAATTTCAGGCTGGACACATGTACACACAAACACACACACAGACTGTGCCTGTCGGCCTGGTGTCTGTCATCATAATGAAGTATCTAGAGAGGGGCTGTGGTACCATTAGGCAAACAGATGTGAGGCATAGAGGGAGTGACACAGGGTGAGAATGAGACAGTGGTTTGTGAACATAAGAGGAAGATGGCTAGTGAGGTTGCAGTCAGCTAGCATAATAGGATCAAGCAACCAGTATGTCAGAGTTGAAAGATTACATCTGTATTCACTGTCAGCCATGCTACTTCTGTGGCTCTGTGTGGGAGGGCATGTGAGGGATGTCATCATGTGAAAAGTAGCTGCAATACGGTAGAGCAATAGTTGGATCTTGTCTGCATATAAAGATGCAAAGAATGATGCAACCTCTTAACAGTGCACAAACCCAATTATACCGAATTGATAATGACATATGTAGCAGGGTGGGAAACTATTGTGCAATTTTTATGTACACCACTAGATGGCGATGCCCCCTGGGGTATACCCTTGTAGGCACAATGTACGTTGGGAAGGGATTCTGCTCTCAGAAGGGAGCTTCGCAAAATGGTTAGGGATAAGTACACGCTTTTAGAGGTGATTGTTAGCGCCCAGAACGAGACTTGGTGTATTCAGTGGGGTTGAGTGTGTTGATGAGGCAGTGTATTTCAATTGCATCTCTGCTGACCATAAGGAAGTGCCAGTAGACAGAAAGTGGGCAAAGCGAACTGCAGTCCTTAATAGAAAAGCTAAAAATGAGTGGCTCACTAGATCAACAGGACAAGTTAGTATCTCTCTTAGCCCAGTACGCAGATGTTTTTGCTTCCAGGGATTAGAATTTAGGTTACGCTTAAGGTAAAGCATGAAATAAATCTAGTTGATGTTCCTGTCAACCAGCATTACCGAGAAATGCCACCAACACAGTACAAAGGTGAGAGCATATCACACAGCTTCTCAAAAAGGGTGTCATCAAAAAGAGCACTAGTAGTACAGCCGACTAAACTCGCTTTTCCCCTGCACCTTGCAAGTGGGTACCACCAGGTGGCAGTGCATGAGAATAACATGCACAAAACTGCCTTCACAACCACATTTGGATTATTTGATACTTTTGATTTGAGACTTCCATTTGGTGTTTGCAGTGAGCCAGCAACCTTCCAAAGACTTATGCAGGCAACCATGAATGATTTGGTCTTCCACATAATGCTTATGTAATTGGACAATATATATTAGTCCATTCACCAACCTTTGAGGAACACCAAGTGTGGCCACAGAGGGTATTGCAGAGATCGAGGGAAACAGGATTAAAAGTCAGGTTTGAGAAGTGGAAATTTCTCCAGTCCAGTGTACACTTCCTTGGTCACCCGATCTCAGCTGAGGGCACAGACAGAAAAGGTAGTAGCAGTTAAACAGTGGCCAGTTCCCACATTGAGGTCATTCTTGGGAATTTGCAGGCCACCACATGAGGTTTTTGCAGGGAATTTTCCAGCTAGCAGGTCCCCAGCATGATGTGGTCAATGTATGTGTTAAAGAGAGCCCCATTAGATCCAAGAGCCTGTTCGATAGCCTATGGACACCAACATGTCAGGAGTCATTCAGCCAGCTGAAGGGGAGACAGAATATCAGAGTGGAATCAGAGGTCCAATACCCAGAAACACACATACAAGAGATAAAAGAATATCTGGCAGCAAGGGAGACTGAGAGACCTGCTTAAGTAGGGAGAGTCACAGGTGAAAGCAATCCAGGTAATTAGTGAGAGAATTAGCAGAGAGGAGGGGGAGCAGGAAACAGAACATATATGGAGGAGATTGTGACAGTGCGTTCGTGAGGTAATCCACCGACTCTGCCAGGTCACTGTAAAAAAGATTTGAAACAACTTCTTCAAGAAGATTGCTTGCTGTGCTAAATAGTGCTAAATAGGAAACAGGACTGGGTTATGGTCCATCAAGAGCATTTAAAGGAGGCACACAAGACAGTATTCTGAACAGAAAGCTGCAGAGAGACTTGAGTATGAACAGGTAAAAAGGTACACTGTAGAGCTCATCTCTGGTGAGCACAAAGGACGCTGGGAAGGACTTGGCGCGCTACAAACCGTGAAGTTACGCTGTTTGACTGTTGCTTGTGTGTGTTACTTATCCACGGAGTTGGACTGTCTATCGAAAGAAGAGCCACCACAGACCATTTTTTCTTTTGTATTCTGTGTTTTGTTGTGTTTTTCCTGTTGGACACCAGTTTTATTTATTTATTTATTTATTTTGTTCAGAATAAAGAACCCCAGAAATATATTGTTGTGCCCTGAGCCAGTTTTCACAGGCCACAAATACAACTAAGAAAAGAAGCACAATGATGCATCTACTCTTTCTCACTTATCCTGTCTGGACTGCCTATTCCAACTTGCATTTTTGACATTGACTGGTTTCCAAACTAGGTGTGATGTCACAGAATTATGTGGTGAATACAGTATGCCTAAAAAATGCAGAATTTAAGAGACAATGCCGTGACCTTTATTGAAGAGTGAGGAGGGAAGCTTGTTTTCCTGAAGATTTGATTAAAAGAAGAAATAAATTCCCACGCCAGACTTTTTTTTCAAAACTCTTTTGCACCTGTCAAGGGGAGAAATGCAGCTTTGGTGGAAGTCTGTTTGACTGCATTATAAAAAGAGAATTCCCATTTTTCAAGACTCTTTCCTCCTCTCTTCTCTAATGATGAGTAATATGACTCATTCCTCATCCAATCATAATTTCAGAGATGACAAATGTGAGTTATACTTTTCACGCACTTGCCTCTGCCTTGTCTCATAGCTGAAAGAATGACAGCGACTGATGCTCAGTGACTTGGCTGCGACTCGTTGGCTTTGAGTGACACCTGTGTCATTCAGGGGAAAATTCAGTTTAAAATAAAGCCTGGTTTACATGTATAATTAATTAGGCTTGTCTCCCAGCCAAGACATGGCAGGTAATCATTAATGGCAACTGCTAATCTGGAGAGTAGGCGCCTAAAGAGGAGTGACTTTGCACATCATGGGCAAAGTGTGAAAATGAATGGGTGGTTTTTGCAGGGAGAAGGCGTCTAGGTAGATAATACTGTGCCTTTTTTGAAAAAGCTGGAAAATAGGCCAGACTTTCATGATGTACAATAGCTTTTTAGAGACTCTCTTTAGGAGCCATTCTCAACCCAAACTTCTCAGATGACTGGGTTTTGTAGATTAAACTCTTTCTTTAACTGGGGCTCCCAGGGTGAATTTGCCTCCTCAGCAGTGGTATCTGAGTGTGCTAAAGTACATGTGATGAGGCCTGCCTAATTAGAGAATGGACATCCTATTCATGTTGACTAAGCTGGAGCACTTGGGTCTCAGCCTCCTGTGATCAGGGTAATTTGTCTGTGCACCCTGACACCTTCCCTATGACTGCATGAGATGAAGGACTAGATACTTTGCAAAACTGCTCGAGTACTGGCCCTCAGAACACATCTGCTGACCAACTGTGAAAAATCTTAGGGTCAGCGCATTGACACATTAACTTCTACCCCATGGCCATGCTTTAAGATAGGTATAATGAGGCATAATTTATCCAAACACATTTTTAAACTAGAGTGGTGACTCCTCTGAGATTTTCAAATGTTTTAAGGGGAAGAGTCAGCTTTAGCAGTTTACTTACTTAGCTGTGCATAAAAATTTCAGACCGTGTTTTCCTTTAGCCTTAGGCTGCTTTGGATGAAAGGCTGGCTATTTGATATGTGTGTGGGATATCTTCAAAGTAGGAAATGTCTTATGGTTGTTGATAGTGGTTGTAAACCAGAATTATAGAGGTTAAGCACCATCTATACATGCAAAGCAGTTACACAATACCCCTGCCCGACAAGCAGCTAATGGCAAACAAGCCCAGAGGGCTTAAGAAGGCTATGCAGGCCTTCTTGAATATGTGGACTTCTAGTGCGCTAGAATCCATTGATGTAATTGCTCCTGAACAATAAAATGGATTAGAAAAAAATCCCACCATCCACGGCCCATTTGTTGTAACACTTATTACACACAATGTTATCACTGTCATCACATTCATTGGGGGTATGAGAAATGCATGGCTTGCATTTCTACAAGTAACCTCTAGATGGGACCGATATGATTGGTCTCTGACAATGATAAGAGGTGAATGATAATGTCGAGGCATGAGCAAAAAGCTGCCGGCTTTGGTAGTTGCTAGAGAGAAGAGAAAAAGAGCTGTTAGGCCCAAGGCACTGAATATTCTCCAAAGGTCACAGAGGGCCTTTAATACACAGTGTTAGGGTGAACATTGCCTTCTGATAGCCTGTATCATGAAAAACCTGATCTTCAGATGATATCCTTAGATATACAGTACACAGATTGACAGAGGGGATAAAATCTCAATAAATGAGCATAGAAGTTTCTCTATCCTTTTTGTTTTACTTTGAAGTGAGCAATTCCAGCTGGATGAATGGACAACTTTAACATTATGATTCATCATCTACCAACATAAAATTTTTATTTCTCTTGAAGTGTTTTTCATCTGATTAGATCTGCAATAACATAAAGTTAGAATAAAGTTAGCTATTGTCATTGTGGCCTCACCCATGGCCAATTACCTGTTCACTTTCACAGGGGTAGATCCAATTCACTTAAGCCTATGTATACTCGTCCAAAAAAATCTTCAGTGGTGGCTCATCTCATTGTCAGCTTCGGTCTTATTCTCTTTGGATCCATCTCAATCTTTGTGGGGGTGATTTTTTTTTTTAATTCTTTGGAAAAGTGGATCCAAACTTTGTGGGAAAGTGTGAGAAAATTCACCCTGCCCATTGTTTGAGCCTCATCTTGCATCTGACCTTTTTTTGGTAAATTTTTTGAAGTTAGGTACAAAAGTTATGTAATTATAAATCTGCCAGTTTCTAGAACTTTCTACAAAAAGGGAGTTTACAATAGTTAAAAAGCTCATGTTTGGCTAACAATAGGGGACTCATGAGACCAAGACTCATGAGGCAAGAAGAAGAAGAAGAAGAAGAGTGTTTTCTGACTGTTATAAAAGCTGCTTTGGGGCTGAACAGATCAACAGATTTGACACTGTATTTTCACAAAATAGAGCCTGTGATTGAGCCAAACCTGAAGTTAATAAAACATTCTGACACAACGGTTTCTCTCAGTCTTCTGTTCTTCCACAAGCAACGCTCATCTCACACTGGGTCTGACTCTGGGTCAGACATTGATGGTTATAACACTATGATTTGCCGGTAGCCATGTCTTCAAGAAGGCTTTGCTGTTACTATGGTAGTGTGTAGGTCTTCAAACAGTCCTTGGCAGAGGAGGTGTGGTTACCACGAACATGGAAGGCACTTCAAGGGCTTCACCTGCTGCAGGAGAACTGGGGAACAGCCAAGCACTCCCTCGATAATACAGCACTAGCCCCACACAGGAACGTTGCTCTACAGCTCCATCTTTCCCTCCATCCACCCTAACTGGTCTGTGAACATCACCTGCCCTCCAACAGTGAGTGCACAATCTTGCATTTGGTGTGGCTGTGGATTCATTCACTATGAGCTGCTTCCCAGGCCCAGCTGTGCATTCACTCACTTATTTTGTTCTCTTAGTCACTCACAGGTGTCACCACTCACCTTAACTGTCTTCACTATGTAACCACAAATTCTCCCATTACATTACAATTGTAATTCTACCCCACTGTTATTTAATAACTACAGTTCAGTTTTCCTCAACCAAAAATCCATTAAAAACAAACCCCTTTTTTCTCCTGAAACCATTTTCTCATATGAGGCTTTTTTTCAAATAAAAGATGCAAGGAAATCTCAGAGGCTGAGAGACAGTAAATCAAATAATCTAACACTACCCTTCATTCAGATGTAATTCATTACTAGAGTAGAGAGGACAATATGTACCCGAGCAAGTCAGCCAATCCGCTCATCACCCTCTAATAAACAGCGGCGTATGTGTAAGCGGAGGAAATATTAAAAGAGCTCGCATTTAGATCACAGCTGCCCCCTACCTTTGTTGTAGATGGCAAATGCCATTCGGATAAATGCTTGACACGCAGTGCTGTTTCAACCCAAATTACCCCCTTGCCTTAGATCTCTCAATTGCCTAATTAACAGGGGGAGAGTATGAGGCCTTTCAAGTTCTCCATTTAAAATAAAAGCCGGTGAGCAATGTTGTGATTCTGTTCTTCATTTGTGCACCTGGAGGGAGGAGTCAGTGGTGGCATAAAGAGAGGAAGGGCCATCACAGTGAAGTAGACCCTCCTGCTGGTTCCCCATTTCATTCTCAGTATTTGTAGTCAAATGATATGTGAGCTCTCAGGATCCCTGAGGGCTGCTTGAAAGGGTTTAAGGGGGAACCAGCAAAATACTGAATATATTTTTAATGTGGACACAAGACAGTGAGAAAATGATAGCGGAATAAAATACAAACAGGCATCCATCTCCCCAATTATCTCTCCTTGTACTGTGGAGTCTGACTGACTTAATACAGTTTGAAAGGTTTGTGGTTCATAACCTTAAATGTATAATGTACCCCCAAAGTAGAAGCTGGCAATCATACCACAGGATGTGAATCCCAAAATATGGGTTTACGAGATTTGCTAATCATTTCATTCTCTTTTATGTAGATTTTATAAAATAAACTCATTTGGAATTTGGGTTTTATGTTCTTTTTTTAAATTTTTGTGTGTAAATTATAACAATAAACATATAGCAGGTCTTAGTATGTTGGTGTTTTCAGATAGGACGCTTTTTTTGCTGCGCCTACCCTACCAGCCCACCCTATCAGCCAACCAAAAAAATAAATAAATACAAGTAAATATTAGCAGGTTGTAGCAGTGATGCTTTTTCTATTTCAAGGAGAAGTATCATCTGTTTGTCCATAAATCAGTGAAAAGCCCTAGCTTTGATTCTGCTGATAAGGAGAAGCAGATGAGCTGGGTCCACCAAATCCTAAATCAACGACGAGAACTGGGTGATTTAAGGCTCATTTAGGAGCTGCAGCTGTAACCGGACTGTTTTCAGGTGTACTTCAGGCTGAGTCAGGACTTCTTATTGATAAGATTAGCACAGAGTCTCACAAAAATGAGGACCAACTTTATGCTTTTCTGTCCTGCTGGTTTTATAGACCGCTGCGCCTAAGTTGAACATTTTTTAACTTGAGAAGATGCACTCTTGTGCCACGAAAACACATAGAAATTAATGTGATTTTTGGGTTGCATTGCTCCCACTGTGTCCAATATGAAAACACCATTAGGCAAATACAACCTCAGACAAACAAATTACTTTTTTTACTTTGTCATTATCTAGTTAATAAAAATGAAATCAAGAAGGAAAATTGTTCGATTATTTAGAGCCCTAATTGTAACTGTGAATCTGATTTGGTAACCTGTTGAATTTTACTTGTTTGCATCTGTATGCATTGTAGCTAAACCTTCACATTAATTTCTCATACTGACATCAAAACCACTGGATACCTTCTTATTATCCAGGTGAATGAAAATGAAAAGTGGAAAACGCAAGTGAACAAAGAGATGAGAGAAAATAAAAAAAAGGGGGAATTTCCTTTGGGTTTAGAAGATACATTTACAGAGTTCTTTTATGTCTCTGAATTTTAAGTTTTTCACCTATTCAAGCTATTCCTCTTTTTTTAACTGTTGGTATAGTTACTTTCTACATCTAGATCTTTCATGAACTCTGGCTGTTTTATCTGACACGGTACACTGAACGCTTGTCTCAGAGAGAGAGGGAGAGAGAGACTGAACAAGAATTAAAGTAATACAACCAAAACCAGCCAACCACTGAAGGCAACAATGTGAGAAATTGAAGAAATCGATACAGCATTTCAACTTATCCCCCTCAAGGATGTTGGTAAGAAAGGATGACTGAGAAGCAGCAGGAGTCTTACCATGGAAGAGCAACCAGATAATTGAAGGGGAAAGAACTCAGCATCTAATTCTATTATCAGATGGTCCCTGTTGCTGACACTGTGTTGTGTGCATACACTATCAAGGGGAGCTGGAGGTGACAGAGAGAAACATGTCTTTGTAGGGGTTTTCAAATTATCAGAGGAGCCTATAAGGTACTGTACCACAGAAAAGATCAATACTCAGCATTTCTTGAACTTTGCAGAATTTAGAGAAGTTCAATATGAGCTGTTTTTATTTTACTTCTATAGTTTTGTATTGTTGCTGTGGTCATATTTTACCCCTGTCATGCTGCAAGATTTAGAGAGAAGGTAACAAAAATGTAATATTTTTTCCCTATCTGATCTGTTTTTGATAAAAAAATTATAAGACGACACATTAAATGATTCCTTGACTGGACAAATTTGGTGAGTGACAGCTGGTCACAGAGCACTTCTTCTTTCATGTACACTGTATTTCATCCCTTTAGCATTTTATCTCTTTTTGGAGGATTGGGGAAGATGATGATTTTACAGTGGGTTTTCCAAAAACATTGCAATGCATTTTACCATAGTTTTAGGCAGTTTTGTCACTATAAGATTGAGAGACAAAGTGAAAATTAAAAAAGATAGTTTGAATTTATTTGCATAATTTATTAAAAACAAAAGGCAACCTGTTGCAGTGAGATTTAACCTCACTGTGATTGTTTCACAAACACATGTGCACACACGTCTAATGTAACTCACCATCATTTTCTCCACACATGCAGTAGCTCTGGATATGGCAACCTCTGTTAAGATGATTTGTCTTGTCTGTCTGCTGTTGCTGCGTTTCAGCTATTCCAGGTGTGTTTTGAAAAGCGTTCAATCAATGATTGTTCCTCCACAATGTTATAAGCACTGCAAAACAGTTTACCCCTGCTTTTTTTGCAGAACATCGGGGAATTGTCTTCTGCAACATGTCTGCATCTTATCCTTGCTGCATAGTTGGATGACGTATAGCTTAATGTTTTGCATCGGAGGCTATAATAATAATTGGTAAAACCTTCACAGATATGGCTTGAATTTACAGTAATTGTTTATTAGTTGTAATTACAGTAATTGTAACAACATCACAATAGTCACAAAACTTCTTTAGCTCATAATTTTAAAACATTACATGATTTGAAATATTACATTAAAGATGTAATAGCTTTAATTTATAATTCAAATACATTTGCTTAATTGCTGTGGAAAAATATCAGATGGCAAATAAGGCTTTCATCTAAAAAATTATGTAGCATTTTATAATCTATTAATCTGTTGCTGATTGTTAAGGTGCTTAACAGCTTATTAAGGAAACTGCCTAAAATGAGCATTCTTAAGCAAACTGCAGGGGCATAGTGGCCATGGTGAATTTCCGTTAATGGCCTCATTCTGCTTGCAGTTTTGCAAAGCAATGGATGAGTTTTGTTTATAGTTCCAAAACCTTTGTTTGGAAGTCAATTTAAAGTTGGGGTTTGTTTACCACACTGCATACCAGATCTCAGCGATGGCAATGATAAGCAAAAAGTTAAAACTGATAGGAGAAAATAACCCCTGGGTTATTAAAGAAAAAGGGGAAATTTACTCTAAGAGTGTTTTTAGAGATAAAAAACAAGCTGTATCCAAGCTGTTTGAGTTTTAGAAGAAAAACAACTCATTCTGAAAACTGCAGGAATTACGGTGACTAAAATGTGAAAATGTAACCCCTCACATACCATCTATCAGTGTACTAGCATGGCATCCATCATCCAGATGCATAAATGGGGATCATTATGTCATTACATATAGTAGGTCTCATGTGAGTGAGACCCAGTTGGAGAGCATTGACAAAATGGTGACAAAATGTCATACAAAGACTCTCTATCGATAAACACCATCTCTCTCTCTCCCCTCCACACACAGGAAATAAATCCATAAGCCACACGTTGGAGTGTGCTGCCATTTTCTGCTGTCACCATCATTTTATTTTCCTGTTAATATTCCGCTACCTCCCTCTCTGTCTTTCTCTCCCGCAGGCCTTGGTTGCCACATTTGCTCCCCAAGCGTAATATCCACATGCTCCTGTCATACCACATAGCATTTCATCCCCAAAATGGGACAAGCAGCCATGACTGAAATTTTGAACAGTAAACTTTTGTATGTATGTATATGTACTGCCCTAGCACACAACACTATACTGCAGGTCATGTGGGTAGGCAGCTTATTACAAGTCACAGTAACATTTTATTATCATACGACCTCTAGCAGCCGCAGGCAAAGGTGATAGTCGGGTGAAGCTGTATGAGAAGTGACATAGTCCACCTAAGTAGAAGGCTGAGGTGGATGGGACAAAACACACAGGAAACCACATTTGTGTCATTACAATATACATTCAGTCCATTTCAAACTTTTAACCTTGACTGTTGCATAACTGAATGTTTATTATTGAAATCAACAATGAAGGTCCTTACCCCTTATATTAATTTTAACAAAAGCATGAGTCATCATTCCAAACTTAACAAGGATGCTTTATGCCTAAACCTAACCACATTATTCTAATCACGATGACAAAGGTCCAGTACGCATGCTGCCGCAGGGGAGCTATTTCAGCATACACCCCTGTGGGTCATGTCAGAGGGAAGGGACAAACGGCCCTTGAGGACTTGTTGGCACATGTACAGTAGATGTAAGTGCTTGTGTGTGTGTAAAACATAGAGCTGCATGTGGAATGTAGCATTCTATGACTGCATACTGTATATATTGATGTGTTTTTGTATGTGCGAAGGATCCATTCCAACTACAGCACATAGAGGAAAAGGAAGGGGAAATACAATAAGATCAGAAGCCAGGCTGTTCTTAATGGAAAAAAAGCTCAAATATTCTCGAGGTGGTGCTGCAATTTGCATTCAGTCCAGTTAAAAATTTTATGATGTGTTCACAGCAAAGGGTAAACAGATTCCAAAGGAAAAGGGTGGAAGCCCTATGATAGACAGGAAACCTGTCCAGGATGTACTCTGCCTTCTGCTCAATGACAGCTGGGATTGGCTCCAGCACCCTGCACCCTTAACAGGAAAAGTGGTTAAGATAATGGATGAATGGATGGAAAGTGAAGGAACTGTGCAAAACATTGTGCATGTCAGAGGTACGTTACTGTCAACAGGTTTGGAATTCCTGATGAATTGAACTAAGTGTTGCTTGTTGCAGCAAACCCACAGAGACTTATCATGCAGTTCCCCTCATAACTAGGTAGCATTTTAAGCCTCTTTGAGAATCATTTTTTGCAGTCTGCAAATTTACTGTTTTGTTCCACTCAGTCTGTAAATGTACTGTTTTGGTGCACTCTAATATTTCTTTATTTCCAGAAGTAGTTGACATCTGATTTCAATTAAAAAATTATGATAAACCCATCAGAGAATGACAGACAAAGTTAACAACTACCGTTTCAATCCAGTGGTTCACATACTAGATATGAATGTTCTTTTTGCTAGGTGTCTGCAGTCTAAGTTTAGGCATCTTCACATTTATCGGAAGGACAATATTGTGCCAGTGTCATGTTTTGATGTTGCGTCTGCTGCCCAAACCCTGAAAGGGGCAAAAAAGTCAGTTATTTTAGATTTCAATTTCTGTAAATGCCATAATATCTGGAAATATTTTGACATATGTTTCAAACAAGTCATCTGACATATGTCAAGATATTTCCAGTACGACTGACAAATGTGGATGACTAACTGCCCATGAAGGCAAATGTCCCTGGGCTTCAAACCCTCAGGGTCCCCAAAGCCTTCATTTTATTACATGTCATTTGATTTTGTTACTCAGTCAACTGGCTCAGGAGGTAGAGCAGATCATGCGATTTGATCCCTGGCACTCCTGTCCACATGTCAAAGTGTCCTAGGGCAAAATAGTGAACGTCAAATTGCTTATGATAGGTTATCATTGTCCTGAATGTGTGTGTGTGTGTGTGTGTGTGTGTGTGTGAGTGTGAGTGTGTGTGTGTGTGTGTGTGTGAATGGGAGCATGTGTACATTGCTCATTTGTTGAAATTTCACGCCTAAAATAAAATACAGACTAATGTTACAATAATCTTGTAGCTATATGTTGTCAATTAACACTTTACAACCTAATATTATTTACATTGATGCAGTAGTCAGCTGGTATATAATGGCAAAACAAACTTGTTTTAAATCACCTTACCACAAACTGCTTAAAGCTGGATAGAATAAGGAATACTGCTTGTGATCCCATGTCTAGTGCGTGCACAGTAATTAATTGGAACATATAAAGGAAAGTATGTAAACAATGCACACAGAGAGGGGGGGGTGGGAGGTGAGGAGGGGCCCAAATGAGGCCTGAGGCCTGCTTATTAAACTGAGCATGAGTGCAAACAGAACATGTTTCAGATTGTTATTCACCAGTGGAATCTGATACTGGTGTCAAATTCTCTGACTCTGAGAAAACTCAAGACTCATGCAATGTACTTGCTTGGGTCAAGCTTCAGGTGAATTTCCAACAGTTTGTCTGTGCCTTAGTAAATCTTACTAGTTCAAAAACCTAAGCTTGTTTTACAGAGAGCTTTAAATGTGTTAAAAGAGTAAGTTGTCTTTTAAAAGCATCAGGACCTGACCTTGAAGCCATTAATGCACTAATTTGACTGATAAGAGCTCCCCTAGAGTCGTTATCATCTCATAATCCTTATCATCCCATGCTCACCTGATTGTTCCGGAGCGCCTGGTTTGTGATCGAAGGGAGAGGAGCGGGAGGAGGAGGAAAGAAGATGAGTGAATGTGCTTTAAATAGAAGTACGGCTACTCACTTTCCTGCACGCAGGCCAATCCCATGAGATGCACCTTCTTCACCATATTAGGATGGAGTAAAGATGAGTACTTGGGTGCACTTGTTGCTAATTCAAGACTTGAGGTGTGTGAAGCTCTCAATGTGATTGGCCAGGAATCTGTGACTGGAGAGTGGCTATATTAGGATATAAATTGCTGTGTTATCTACTTTTGGTGTACATCTGAAGGTCTGTGTAGTCGAGACGCATGGTAGTGTCTGATAGACTTCTCAAATTTAACAGAGGTGGAGGATGAGAAAGGGAAAAGCGATGCCACATCTCATATTCTAATACATCTGAGATATTGTCTGCTGATCAGGGGGTTGCTGCATTTGGGGGATGACGGGTGAAAATGTCTTGCATGTGGCTGGTACAGCAGTGCACAAGTAAAAAGCTTTTTTTTTTTTCACCTCAAATAAAACAGCTCTCTCCTATGTTTTCTGTCTCTGTGTCTCTCAGAGGAAGTGGGGGGTTGTTATTAGTGTTAAAAATAGTCGGTTTTATAGTAGGTCACTGTATCACACACTGCTTCCTTAAATAATGCATAAATAAAGCCTCAAAAGGAGCTTTAAAGACACTATTGTGGGTCACAGTATCATAGAAGGGTAGCCTCAGTAATTCCCTCTTCAGCTTTAGTTTATCAGTGTTCACATTCGTATAAAATTATTATTCAACTCAAGTCACTTGACTGGCACATAATGAGGTAATAAGGATATTCCAGAGAACAATAAGGCTATTCAGTGTGTAAAATGGTTTTGTAATCAAACGACTTGACTCTTAAATTGATTTGAAGTAGAATCTTAAGTTTTGAAGTTGCCTTTTTAAGATAAAATGAATGTTTTTTTTAAATAATTTGATTCCATGCTCACACAAACAGTGATGATATTTGACATGTATAATGTTTATCACGCTAAACATCTCAGTTTTTAGTCCTAATAAATATTTCTTTCTGAGTGACTAAACTAAAAGTCCATCCAGTCCATTACCATCATAATTACACATCACAATTTCCACATCATAACTGACATCATAATTGGCACCATCATGTGGAAAATATTTGAGGACAGACAGGGAGTACCGTATGATGAGAACAACTTTGTCACTCACTTCATGTTCACCGTTGACAGTTCTATTTTCAACAATGCTGAGATCATGCATATCCAAAATTTTCTTATCCCACAGTGTCACATGATGCTTCCCACTTGGCGTCTCTTCCTCTCAACACAAACAATGCCTGTAGAATATAACCACACAGAAACAATACATTTGCCCTTTTATGGACCCTGGATGAGAAACTCGGATCTTGCTCACCTAGATTTGAGACTTTCCCTCTCTTCATTTCACCACTGAAATCAGTGAGAGAACAAACTGTCAACAACAACCTGCCATTAGCAAACAAATCCAGACATGAAAGCTGAAATGGTTTGGTCACATGTGCAGAATGGCTATCACACAGAAGATAATGACCCAGTGGAGAATACAACATGCTGCACTTAAGAAAAGATGCCAAGCAAGTAGAAGAAGATATGAAGAACTGGAAGAACTAATTAGACGTAGAGGCAAGGCTAATGGGAATGGATAAATGCAAAGCATAAAATTAAATAAAGTCGCTAGGTTTCATCTACTGGGTATAAAATTCTATGGTTATCCACTTTACAGACTGTGACTGTTATCCACAGAGCTACCATACCTGCATGGCTGAAAATACTATAACTACACATTACAGTATATTCAATATATACACAACTGTCAAAGGTCAGAAACCCCAGAGGTCTGCCCTTTTGTCAACTTCACTCCTATGCCTAGGTGAAAATGGTGGAGCAACATCAAGGGTCACGACTTCAAAACAATAACCATTACCAGTCAGAAAATGCACAGACCTACAGGAGCCAGGTCAAACTGAATTGCATTAGCAGGCATAAGCCATGATATTATAGAGCACTTGCTATGGATCAAGGTCAGTGAAAATGGCAAGGAGTAAATTATGAGGATACCCTTTGGCCTCAGCAGCTATGGCCTGGAGCTAACAAGTCATTACTGTAAAGGGAATAATGCCAAGGACAGATTTTCTCATTTTGCACAGAGCACATTATAAATGGATCACAACCCATTGCCCTGTCTTTCTAATTTGTTCCATTTGGTACAAAACACTTTTCATGGTATTTTCATAGTTGTTTCTACTCTTTATCATTTATACTATTAAATGCAGGACTGTCAAGTAATCACAAGACATAGAACTTTCTTTTCTACTTTATTCTTTCAACTATATTTTTTCATTTGAATATAGATGACCCAGCTGGGCTTTATTTAAATCCCAGGGTTCCTCTTTTGAAGAGCATACAGTATGTTCAGTTTCCATTTTCCACTCTTGTACTGTTGTCCAATGTTGATGCCACCCCTGACACTTGGTTCTGTTTAGTGTTTATTAAGCCATAATGAAGCAGATCACTTTTTAATTCCCTCGTCATCTGCTGATGGTGACCGTAAATTGATAGACCATAGAGTAAAGGCATAGAATATGATCTGGCATCTCGTTTAATCCTTGGTACCATCAACAACATTATTTAAAGCTTATAAAATAAATGCTGTGTATTACTGTATTTGTTGTTCTTGTTCCCTGTCGCTGTGTCTTCTCCTCTGAGGACAGCTATTGATCAACGGGCAGCCGACAGCTTGGCCACGGTCATTAAGGTAGGTGTAAGCAATGCAGTAGAAACATGATCCTGCTTGATCTTGCTTGATCAGTTCCAAGTGCAGCAAATGCGCTTCCGCAAGCAAGATAGCATCAAAGCATATTGTGATGACGTCAGTGACAATAACAAACAAATTAATATGCCTAAAGTGCGGCTGCATATGGATCTTCACAGTCATACATTGATGCTTTTTCAATGAATAATCAAACCATGCAATATGAAGTAAAAGGCAATTTCTGTTTCCCTTATGCATCCTTTGTGATTGAAATGTCTTTTTAGAGGCATCTAATTGTTGACTTCAGACCCTTGAGAATTGCTCATCCTCTCTCTTGAAGGACGGGTTAAGCCACAGGCAGGTTTTAGTATGTATGAAATCATTATTATACTACTACTACTACTACTATAAATCACACAAAGTCCAGAAAGTCCAGAGGAAGAATAGCAAACAAATCTAATATCCACAATCCAGGATCTCAATCCAGAGAGCAGGATAAAGGACAAGTAAACAGGACTTTCAAACCCACAGGACTAGGCAAGGTCCAGGGCAGATCCGAGTTTGGGTTCCAGTTCAGATACAGGTTCAGGTTCAGGTCAAGATAATTCAAGGCTGGAAGGTCACTTCAGGGAATGTACACAGACAATTTGGCAAAAGGGTAGAGTACTGCAAACCTTTTTGTATACAGAGAGAACAGGTGAAACTCATGAGGGATAATTGGTAGAGTGAGAAACCAGGGAGTGAGAGAGACACAGCCAGAGAGCAGAATGGAAGTCAGACTGGGAACCATGACCACTCTTTGGCTCAACTCTTCTCTTTTCCCCTCATCTATTTAGCCTCCTACCTCTTTAGTCCCATTACGCAGACCTACATTTACATTTAAATTTAGTCATTTGGTAGACGCTTTTTTTTTTTCCAAAGCAACTAGTGAGCTACTAGGCAAGACTGCTGAACGTGCAGAGTTCAGTAGCTCATTCCACCATTGTGGGACCACAGAGCTGAAGAGCTTTGCATGAGATCTTTTGTTTTGTGTTGGGACCACCAGACGCCGTTTCTAACAAGTCTTCATCTGTATCCAATACTTTTTCCCTTCATAAAACCTTTAAACTCATATTGTTGTGGTGTGGTCCTTGGTAGTGAAGGTTTTATTAAATTATGTTGGAGGGATGCTAGTATGACAACTTTACAGTTAAGTGCCTACCCAGGAAATACTTTGAGAAACTTGAAGGAAATGAGTGGTTTATCAAGAGCTCTGGGTTATTGAAGTTGGATTTAGCTTCAAGTCGTAAGCAGGGCCAAATTCATGCAGCGCCGTGTTAACTAATGCTGGGTTCCATAATACAGCATGTTTTCATCAGTTAGTCAAGTATCTGGTATTCTGTGAACATCTGGAGTTGATGGAATATTAAATAATAGGATATGATAAAAAGGAGGAGCCTAACAGTGTTTCTCCATTTAGAAATCCAATTTTATACCAGAGTATGCCTTGACACTCAGAACAGCTTTATTCAATTAAGTACTACAAGCTGCATTAAGCTGCATGTGCTACATATTTGCTACATATACTCTGAAGGACTTTGAGGACATAAAATCTGTAAAATGTCCAGCCAAACCCTCAGCAGCTGCAGCTACCTGCAGTGAACTTCAAACTGTTTCAGAGAGCTTCATCCAGTTTAATAATATCACTCACATGGCCATGGGAATTAAATCAAAAGGGACTGTTTGATATATTTTTATAATAATTCGTATTCCCATGGGTCTGTTAGCAATTCTGAGCTAGTGAAGCTTGTTAAAACTGCTTCCGTTTTATCGGTTCTCTAATTCATTAGCAGATGAGCCCCACTGATTACTGTACGTGAACAATGCAACAACTGGTCATCACTGAGCAAGCCGTGGGGAATATACTTCAACCATGCAAAGCACGTAATAATGCACCCATATGGAGCAGCATTTGCTGCTTGCTTTTCCCCTCATCACCCTGGGGCACGATAGCATTAGCTAAATGCCTTGAAAGCAAATACTGACACCTCCCACTGCAAAGTCCCCTCTTGGATGCACCAAGAGAGGAGCCAGCTGGAAGGAAAAGACAGGGGAGAAGCTGCAAGAGATGAAAGTGGGAAGGGAGAAGCATGTCAAGTTATTTCCTCAGAAACCACGGAAGCTGCCAGGACTCTACAGATGGACTTGCTGTGAAGCATATTTCAAATTTCACGCCACAACCAGTTCAGTTTATTAGGCAATACTTTGGCAAAGTGTCGTGGCAACACCTGACACTATGGGATGTGTGTCCAGATGTGTGCATGGATTTTGTAAGAACATTCTCAAACTCTGACTAGAGAGCATATGTGGGTTTTGAACTCCCTTTCCAAAGAAATCCTGACTCACCACTGGTACATTGTCCACGAACTGGAAAGAATATTTACTTCCATATGTTTCCTGGAGTAATACTAACTCACCTCTGACTGGCTGACAACAGTTTTGGCCCTGCCAATTTACCAGGACCTGCATACGGGGGTGGACAGGTGGCTGGTCAGATGCCCAGCTCCTTCGCACCACAGTGGAAGATCTCTACCTTTCTGACTGGGCAGATGTCAGATACTTGGCAGGACTGCCACCCAGATTCCCCTACAGAATGTCTCCAGATGGGCTACCACACTTCACTAGAGATGAAAGTGGTCATCCTGTTCCTGAGTCTGTTTCAGACACTTTCCCCTCCTGTCTGTTTTCACTTGGCTGGCTCCAATTTTAATAGCTCATGTAGTCAAGTGAGACAGACTGGTGGCCAAGACACTGATCACTAATGAGGGGTAGGATTCTGACTTACCCACATTGTCGCTCTCATGCAGGGATCACTCCAGGGAGCCTCTCAACTCAACCTAACAATCCTTATAATGCTGTATTCAGACCCACTTTACTTTTCAGTCTGTGCTTTGTCGCTTACATTTCTTCTTTATTCTCTTTCCCTCCCACAGCGAGAGATTGTGTATTAAATCATTAACGGTTTCCCCAACAATGCAAATTCCCCATGAGCAGTGATGTGTCAGTGCCAGCTCCTGGCTCCAAAGAAAAGAGCAAAGCAGAGTACAGTAACAAAGCTCATGAATAAGTGAACCTGACATTTCATGTTTTGAAAAGTCACACCATCGCCATTGTTATGAACATTTTCACTTGTCCCTCTATTATTTTCAAAAGGAGTTGTGGCCCCGCTAACTTGTCTGCTTGCTCACACTCTATCTACAAATTGTAGGCTGGTTTATACATTATACCTATAACATTAAAGTCACTATATGTCGATTCTTTATTTGACTTTAAAAGTATGAAGTGTGAAAAGTAGATCATTCTAAATTTATTAAGACAACAAATAATCATGTAGAAAGTGTTGTAGGGGCACTTTTGACTAAATACAGACCTGTGTCTAATATAATTATGTTTTAAGTAAACTCTCAATCTTTGAAGCCGAGGTAAATAAAACTAACAATAGGATAATGTTTTATGGTCATAATGGATAAATCACAAAAATCAGTCCATCATTGTGCTTTGCACAGTGCATTTAAAGCCATACAACAAATAAAACCAAAAATCAATGCAATTATAATCGTGGACCCTAAGGTAGAATTAAGTCCTAGATCCAAAACTGTAATTCCTGTCACTGTTTGATTATTGGGCACTGAGTTGATTATGTACAAAATTATATTATCACGCTACATTGCTTCCTCAGCACAATGGGGGCGAAATGCAAATTGTTAGTGCCTTGTTTCTCATTAATTTGAAAAAGAGGGGTTCTGTAGGCAGATTCTTCTCACCATATGCTCAGTCTGCTCAGCTGAGTCCTGAAGGATCCACCTCAGCCCTGTAAGTCTGTAGAGGAAGTTGCCATAATAGCCCAAAGTCACAAATGACACAAAAACCCAAATAGAACAGAAACTTTGCTATCCACACATGGACAACTCCAGGAGTGTGTGTGCTTCCTTCATCAGAGTCATACTGTCTTGAAACACAGCATCTGTTCAGTGCTATTTTCTGAATCATAATGAATGAGCTGTGCTTAGTGATAAGACTGTAGGTGCAAAGCAAGACTGTCTTTTTGCTCCTGTACATGAGAGATGTGATTTCTTGGAAAACAACACAGATAAAGAGGCATAAAATAAAACTATTTAAACTGTAGAATAATTGGAAACGGAGCTTTGAGTATTATTAGAATGAAATTAATTAGATTCTCTTTCCCAGGTTGTCAAATACTGAAATTCTATCAAACATGCTGTCATCTTGTAGATACTGCCTAACGGGGTTTTCAGTTCACTCCAGTGTCACTGCAATATTAGCAATATTGGATGGTTTGACATTCATCATATGCGTAGTTGGGGCATAATACAGGCTTTCTGCTCAAATAAGATATTTCTGTGGGTGGACACACAGAAGTATTTTTCTCAAGTGCACATTCTACATTCAACTTTTTCTTCAATGTGGAGAAATTTTGTCTTGGTACACTTTGATGATATGCATTTAAGACTTGTCCATCCATCCATCCATTACCTTAACTGCATTATCCAACTGAACTACACTATTCAAAGCAAAAGGTAATTTGCACATAGAAAGCTGCCTTTCAAAAGCATGGATGGCTTACTCTTAAATTTAAACAAAAAAAGTGGTAAAGACTGCACAGAAGGAAAACTTAAAAGCACTTTTGTGTGAATGTGAGTTGCAAAATTGCAAGGTGAGAGAGAACTTGAGGCAGCAGCCTATGGAGGCTGGCAGTGATAGAGCTGTAAGCAAGGTTAAAAGGGGTAAAAGAGATGGAGGAAAGGGCAGCTGACAGAGGTAGCAAAGTGCTGTGAGGTGAGGTTTAAGACAGATAACATTAAATCATTCTCGGTGACCAGTCCTTTAACTCAGTGTTACTTGTGTCTATCACCTGAGAACAGGGGTCCAGATCATGACCTTCTCCTAAAACACTGATGAAAGGTGTTTTACTGTGAGCACAGACTAACGCTTTATTTCAGTCTGCACTCTGTCCTGTATCACTTTCTGAGATGGCTGTACTGTGAGTTCATGACTGATGACTGCATGCACTTGGTTGTTATTATATGTTATTGTACAGATTTTGCGTTTTTTGTCAAAACAACTTTACACACACAAAAATATAATATTTGACTGTAAAACTGCAGAATTTGACCATATTTAAACAGCTCATCTGAATCATTGTATTCTGAATATTGACATTGTCATTTGAAAGAGAAAGTACATATAGTAAGCGATGTCAAATGTTGTACTTAATATTATGTTGTGTTTTGTGCTAATATGTCTTAGATTGAGTTTTATGTGACAAATTAGATAAGCTGTCAAATTCAATTGTTCCTTTAGTTGCTATTGTAATTGTTGTGATAGTACATAATTATGAATTATGGGGGCATAACCTCACACACCTAACATAAAAGAATCATCATACATTTATGCTATTTGTCTATTTTATTTAAAGAAATTTTCTGTTGATGATCAGATGTTTACAGTACATCTTTTTTACATTAAATTACAATAATTACTCTAAATTTAACTGTGATCCAGTTTTAAAATAATGCTTATCAACCTCTTTGTGGCACATAAATTGACATTTTCACAGTTTTTTACATGCTTTTTTGTTTTGTCACAGTTTTGTTATGATGTAATGTGTAACAACTATGAATGATGAACTTCCAGTGATAAATTAAGTTGTATTAGTGTCAGTTAAAGACTGTTATATCATGAGAGCTGGAGATTGATTGTGTACGGTCTGGAAAGAGGTTTGGAGACTATGGGCAAGGTTGTGACTTTCACAGGAGACACAAGGACAGTAGCATGCACTCCTCAATATGCCAAACAAGGATCAAGGCAAACTGAAATGCAAGTGCAAGAAGCTTTTCGGGACTTTTAACCATTAACTTTTCACCCAGGGCAACAATTTAGATCTCATCAGAAATAGTGTTCATCAAAAGTGTTCATCCCTACACCATCATGTTTACGTGGAGACCTCCACATGTCACTTCCCAGCTATAAGGACCTGGGTTCAAGTCCACCAGCTGAATGTTCTTCCTATGCCTGTGTGGGCTTTCTCCAGGTATTCCGGTTTCCTCCCATGGTCCAAAGGCATGCATTTAGCTTAAATGGTGACTCTAATTGCTCATAGTTGTGAGTGTGAACTGTTAACTGTCTCTTTATGTCATAGACTGGTGAGCAGCCCAGAGTGTACCTCGCGTCTTGCCTAATGACAACTGGAATTAGCTCCATCACTCTCACAATCCTTAACAGCAAAAAGCAGTTAAGAAAAGGGATGGATGGACGTCATGGGTCTGTTTCATAAGAGAGTGTTCTGAGATGAGTATGCAGAAATTGGTGAATGCGTCTTCTCTTGCAGTTTTGTCTGTTTTGTGATCCAGACTAGAAGGAGGATTGAAGGAGAAAGAGAACTCAAAGACAGATAGAAGGCTCCAAGGCTCTATTGAGCAGTTTTTGTGTAGAAGCCAGGTGGCAGATTGCTGGATTTGGTAAAAAAGCGGGACAACATCACTGATGTACTGTACAGTATACTGCTGCAGGAGATGTATCACACCTCTCTCTTCTATTTTCTCCCTCACTGTGTTTCTTTCCTCCATGCCCATGAGCGAGTGATGCATCAGGGTCAGGCGTGGTTGAGTGTTGGGAGAATCAGAGCGGCCAGTGCCCACTCACTTGAGACACCTAAGGATGTAAGAGAAGGATTTGGAAAATAAAGGAGGATGTGATGAGGAAAGCATACCAAAATAAATAGAGAAATGGAGAATCACACAAACACTGCACCGTGTGTGGTGTTAATTTTTAGCTTTTGAGTTTTTTTTCTTTTGGCAAAGTTTTATCAAATGTACAAGTTAAGTGGGTGAAGACAGTGACAGCCAGCAACTAAAACCTTTAACCTTTCCCTTTCCCCCCAACCACGTAATACTGCAGGACATCATCTGCTTCACCTGCAATCATATGCATACTTTTGCATGCATGTTTGTTTAAAAGAGCACATGCCATAAATTCTATCCTGGGATCCAACTGTTGACTGACATTGCTTTATTTCCTGCCACCTCTCTTGTATGGCTGCACATTTTCTCAGTCTAGACATGAATGTTTCTGTTTCAGGGATAACTCTATTGAGATATGTTTTTTTTTTTTTTTTGCCTTTTTTTTCTTAGTTTAGAAAATTTTGGACTTTGCAAACTGGATGTCACTGATGTAGAATTTTCAGTAAGAACACAGTGTAAATGTGTCCCTGTGCAGCAGATGAGTAGCTTCACATATGTGGTGTAAATGTAATACAGATTAAAATCAAGGCTTTAGATGATACTATCATCTAGAGCACTACCTGCATGTCCTCATCCAAACAACGAGGGCACAAAAACATACATTTGGCACATACTGATAAATTACCTGTTTTGTTTTTATTTTCTCCTTGGACTTTAGGAAAATATAATGGCTCCTGGCTGTATTCATAGTATTTGTATAACCTAATGAAATGCACAATCCTTCCATCCTGACTCACATGTTTACTGTTCCTCTGGCTTGGCTGACAGGGGGCCTGCTTTTTCAACGTTACACAGCAGCAGTGCACTTTCTCCTTGGTGAGCAACCATAAGATAAAGAAAAAAAAGGCAGAAGGAGAGATTAAAATCTCAGACGAATGCAAGACTTTTGCTGTTCAAGTTGACCAAGTTTGGTTGCAGCTTATTATTTATGTTCTTATTTATGGCGGCTTTCATATTTTTATCTCCATTCCCACCGGCTACGGGTACGCCTTTGACCTTGAAAATGAATTGTCTGAGACTAAACTTTTTCTATCTAAAATCAGAACCACTTTGCAATCTGTTTTAGTGATAGCAAGACAAAACTCTGCATTCCAGTGAGAGCAGAATAGCACATTCCACAGTTGAATGACTAATACTTCATATTGTCATAGGACAGCAAGCATCAGAGTTGAGAATCACTATTGTCCTCTTCACTGTGTGTCTCAGCTATTGTAATCAGTCGCTAATTAGTAAATAAGAACTGTTGACACGCCACTGCACAGTGCTAATGAACACACGAGGTGTTAAGCCACAGGAGACACAGGCACAGGTATATTGTGTAGGTTGTGTATGTGTGCTTGAAACTAAAGAGAGAGCGGATTTGTGCATGCATCTCCTCTCACTGGATGTTACGACAATGGACAGTGTGATGTTCGTCTTGTCATGCTCTAATGCATGTATGAGCGTCAGACCGAAAGCTTATGTGATTCTCACCCTTTATGAGATGGTGGTGATGTGACTTTAAGAAAAGAAGCTCTGATTGAGACAGTAACTTGCAAGTTGCGCCTGCTGGCACGACGGTAGGAATGAAAACCTCTTGGGGAAGAGTGGATGGTATTGGGGACAGGGGAGGAAGCGGAGGGAGGGAGATAGGGAATCTGTCAGGTATAGAAGAGAAACAAAACAGCAGCACGAAATGAGGAACAGGGCTGCCTGGGAGATGACAGAAAGACATCAGTCCTTTGTGACAAGGACAGAAACCCTTATCAATGAGCTGCACTCTGCAGGGCCAGGAGAGAGGCACTGAGCTCCAAAGAGTTTGTTTTCCACCAATGAAAATCCACTAAAGACTCTGCCATGCCTCAGTGGTATTGGTTTACAGCGGATTTGTAGTTTGCCCAAACACACACCTAACAGTGGAAGCATGACATGTTGGATTTAGGCTGTTATTTTCCTTTTCTGTTCAACTGAGAAATTGTGGAAAATGTGATTTTTTGCCTCTTGTTAAATTGCATTAAAGCAACTGGTCATTTTGTATTTTTCCACCTGCATTTTAATACTAAAATAAAATAATTACAATATTGAGTGTGTACACAAAAACATCATGTTTACTAGGTAAAAAAATAAACCTAATGGTTTAAGCAGTATTGTTAAGAGTGTAATTTGACCTTAATGTTTAGCATTTTATTGGTCAATGAACAATTTTCACCATTTGTTATAGTGATAAAAAATTTGTAATTTACCAAATACATTTTGGTTTTCTCAAATGTAAGGTAAACTGAATACTTTTTGCAGAACAAAACAACCTAAGGCATCATGGAAAAGCACAAGTGTCATATCAATATACGTAGACTTGCTGATTAACAAATGAACCAAATAAAATTTGACAGAATAATAGATTTTAGAAATCATTATCTAGATGCTTAATTGCCTCATTTGACTTAGCTTTTTCTTGATCTCAGTAACGATGAGTGCTTTGTGCACCATTTCTGAATATTCGTTTTTGACTTTCAGTTTAAATCAGCTCTGCAGGGGTTAACACTTCTGCAAGTCAGGGTGACTCATTCCTCATTTAATGGTGGGACATGCTCTGTGATGCATTAAGCTTTGGTAAAGAAAATATTGTTGACTGAATTAAATTAAATATATTAAATAGTAGTGGCGTTTTTATATAGCTGTAGAAATAGAGAGACTTTTATATATTAATGGATATATATGGATGGATGACACATAACTGGCTGATATTTAGTAAAATGCCAATTTCTGTCATAATACTGAGTATATGACTGTCTAAACACAGGCCTAAATCCACACTTGTCATTTACACAGAGTGATGCGAGAAGTTAAGTTAGGATCATCTTTGTTTTGGTCAGAAGGCCAAAATGATGCAGGAGTACTGCAGAGCACATCTCAGAGCTGCACACCAGCTGTCATCGGTATTCTGGATTGGTCCTTGGCCACTAAACTGAAGACCAGTCAGTAAGTGTCTGTAATCTGCTGTGAAAGCTGAGTGCTATGAAGGAAACATCTCAAGCGTTCAGCTGGCGCGGCAGTCTGCTCCTTTTGCTAAAGTCAATCTCCCGCTTGACTTTCCTCTTCAGCTGATGGATACGTGTGTATGTGTGTGTATGTACACAGAAACACTGTCACACACCTCCACACAGACAGATGGAGGCACACTCACAAACAAAAAGTTCAGTGAGTCATCCGTGCAGGTCTTGTTCCCACAATGCTGCCAGTGTGACGGGTGAATGTTGAGAAAGTGGGAGAGCTAAAGTTGCTGTGGCTGACAAATGTCCCTTTTTACAAGCTCCTATGAGCAGGTGATTGATCAATCTGAGGGGCAGCACAGGAGCTTCTACTAGAAGTGTGAAATAGGGAGAAACAAACAGAAGACAGGCCTGTAGACATACAGTAGTTGGTAGAGGTTAACAGCCACCTCTCACTTGTGCACCTCCATGCTCACACTGGATGGCTGGTGAGATGGGCTAAACTACACCTCCACACTATCACCTAACACAACAATTGGACAATAAAAGTTATACACCATCAATAATGTATTACTTACAGTACACAGCTTATAATGACATATGAAACTGTTGCAACAGTACAAGGAACACGGCAACATGGATGTTCATACTCTGAAACACACATTTGTCATCCGTTTACTCTGTATGTGTTTACACAGTTGATCATGTGTTAAGCTCACAGATTTTTCCAAATGTCACTGTTGATCAATGTCTGCTAAACCCAATTCTGCTCACGGACTGAGCATTTACAGTGGTTTATTGGACAGCAGTGACCCATGACTTAAGCTTATCAATAGAACCTGAGGTCAAACTAAATCCTCTCTCTCTCTCTGCTCATTTAAGTAGAGATTCATTAGACACTTTGTTGCACCCTTGAGTTTCCTGCATTCCCTCCTGCAGGTATGTGTATGCTCTTTCACAACCCACCCACACACTAAACCCTCACACAAACATTTGTTCAGGAACATTATGCATTCCTTAGACCCTTACTCTTACCTTAACTGACACAACAAAATATCTAACTTTGTCCTCATAACAGTACTTTTGGACACAAAGTTGTCCACATTTAGTAGGATAAAATGCACACTCACACACACACACACACACACACACACACGGAGTAGCCTATATCATTTAGGTGAGGTTTGTTGCCTTCTTTTAATATTTATGCAAAAACTACTGAATATCTAAATCTGAGAAGCTCAAAGTTCCATTAGTGGTTTACGTCTCATTTATATCTTCCAAGGCAGCTGCGGCTGTAAGCCATTAATACTGTAGTACTTAATATTAGTGTAGTATAAATATTTCTAACTGCTTGCACTGCATGTACAAGGGATTACTAATAGAACAGTTTATAGGTGCTACTGACAATGTACCTGAAGATACTAAGTATTTATTCTTTGTTAACACTGTATTAACACTGTAGACTGTATTAAAGAGCTGCCATTAAGGATATCAAAAATTTGACATACTCAAGTAACTTAAAGCATATGTGATGAATCATCTCTATACCTTTTGTCCCTCTTGTCCCTCTGGACCAGACAAGGTTACAAGCATCATCTGAGAAAACGCAGGATCACACGTGGCCAGGTTCTTTTGAAGACCTTGACAGTTGGTAACTCACTACATTTATTCTGAAAACCAAATAAAAGACATCTTTTGAATGGGTCCACTCGAAAAATATCAAATCTGTAGAATAGTCACTGTAGTCCAAAAGGATGATGGCCTCACAACAGTAGTGTCTGAAATAATTAGAACTTACATAAAATACAATTGAATTGACTTTTTATTCCCTAATATCAACAACAGTCACTTCGCACATGTTGGACATGACCAGAAACAGGAAGCTCGATCCAACAGACAAGATAGGAAAAACAGAATCTCTGCTATGCACTAGATCACTAGAAACATACATCTGGCCATTTGCAGTAAGGGCCAGCGTACGCCAAACCAACAACTGGCTGTCGGCATCGATCAGCCTATTTTTTCAGTGTCTCTTATTGTTGGTGGCCTCGATTTAGCACATTGAATCTGGCTGTTTAGGTTACTGAATCACTGCATGAGATGAGAAATGGACCCCCGTGCCATTTACAACTCTGATCAGACATATTCACCATTATAAGCAGCTATAAACCATCTGTGGTGAGTGAGAGTGATGTGAAAATAGCAAGCAAACACTGCCAAATGATGTTGTCTGCATTTTGTATATCTGCAGTCCTTCTCTGCTTTTCTTTTTTGAATGACAAATACAAACCACCTGCTGTTATAAACAGTTATATCCTAGTGTCACTTTTTCACCCAGGCGAAGGTCATGTGAGGTAACACAGGAGTCAGCCTCATTTTTCTCTGCTTCTCTGATGTCGAGTTGGTCTGTCATGGCCTAAAGGTTGACAACTGAGCAGAGGTAGTCGCTGTACATTTCTGTAACTGGATACTTAGTCCATTTTTTAACTTTTTTTTTGTTTTATTCTGCTTCAAAACCCAAATTGTTTCTTTGTCATTTTCTGTGTTTTTGTCTCATACATTTTTAAGTCCATGTTGGGACCTCAGTGTTGGGAGCAAGCACTGCAAATATAAAAACATTTGTTAGAGAAATGGTTGAAACTTCAAGTTTCCTGCCTCTGGCTTATAATCCTTTGTCTGTCAGTCTGCTGCTTCTCTCCCTCTGTCACACACACAAAACGGGCCCTGTTTCCCTGAAACCAGGCGCAGTCAAAACTCAAACATAATCTCTCTAGACGAAGGCGATATGGGTGTGTCCAAGGATATCTTTGCAATTTTCGTCACCACCGGCATTGGCGTTAAAGGGGGCAACCAAGCACAATATGGAGCACTGTCAGAATAAGTTATTCGAGGATATGTGAGGAATGCTTTTTGAGCAGATTGAGTTGGTGCGAGAATCAAAAATATCCATTATCAAAGATATAAATAATAGGCAGCAGATCCATACTGGTGCAGCAGCTATTGAAATATGTTTGGTTTAGTTTACCTTGCGATCAGTTAGGAAAATGTATTTCCACTCGTATTATCCTCTCAAGTGAAAAGTACTCATGTATAATAAACAGATGACTATCACCACCTTTTTGTTTTATTTTATTTTATTTTATTTTATTTTATTATGTAGGTGTGCACGAGGACAGGTCTAAAAACTGTGACAATTTAGGATTCTGCTCTAGAATTCTTTTAAGAAATATTTTCTCTAACAACAACCCTAGCTATTTTTGAACATGACTGCAAGAGGGGAAATGGAATACTGACACTTGTATTTTTTGCTTTTAATAAAAATGTCTTTCTGATCTGATAGAGTTCAAGATGCATGAGGACAGATGGATTTTAAAAAAATGATATAGAGCAAAAACTTCACTGACTCATGTTTGGAGAATCAACTGAACTTCTAAAGTTCTAAACTGTTGCTGTCTTTGTGTGGGGAGTTTTGAATATTTAATGAAGTCAGCTGCTGTGCCAAAATAACGTGTGGCTCTGAGGAGATTCTATCCTAAACACTGTTTTGGTCCAGAATGTGCACCAAAATTGCACCACGCCACCTAATCTGCATAAACACAGCTCAAATCACAGCCCAAACGCTGAGGCAAATTGCATAAGAGCTGCATTTGAACAAACGCAGAAATTTTTCCTGCAGGAAAATAGAGCCCATAGTCTTATTAATATAGCACCTTTGCCACATGGTTATTATATATTATTGGCTTTATGGTTGATGGTTTGAGTGGACCATCAACCATAAACCAATAAAGTGGTCAAAACTATGAAAATAAGATTCATGTCATGTTTTTTTTCTTTAGATGCCTGTATATTGGGTGTTATGATACCCAATATATAGACAGCTTATGAAGCAATAAATTCAGTTACAGATACTGGTGTCATGCAGATTTATAAATTCTACTTCTGGATTTGGTGAGATCAGAGCATTGTTTGAATACAGTCTGTGCAAAACCGAAAGAAGTTAATGTAGAAAGAAACTTAGTCAATATTCCAGAATTCAGCCAAATAAAACCAAAATTATATTCATGAATTGCTACCTCTAGAGCCAATGTGTGACAACACTGTATGAACCAACCCCATGACTGCATCCAAGAAAACATCAGCAAGAGCTCAATCGACTAGAGAATTAGACAAATTGATGTGTGACAGGTAGAGAAAGATCACAAGAAGAAGGAAAGAATGAAACAAAAGATATTTGAATGATGACTTCAACCTCTACAGGAACTCAAGCATAAATGTGGTCAGGCAGTGAATATATGGCTTGTCACAAATCCAAAAAAACTATAATGTGTAACTGTGTGTGACTATTATTTATTTTAACAATGGACTTGATGTTTCAATTATCCAGTTGACAGAGGAATGAGTGCTGTTAAGTCACTTGGGCATTTTTCTGTAAAGTCAGCTGCCAGACATTCATAGATGTTCTCTAGTGAGGTAAGACAAAAGACACAGGGGGCCTGAAATGAAGGATTTAGTCTGTGTTGAGGGGCTTGTCAAACACAGAAAGAAAGATAAACATAAAGAGAAAAATATACATGCAGCACAATGAGCTATGGAAGGAATGCAGCCTGGCCTGTGTGTGAGGTGCTGGATGACAGGGTGTATCGGTGAAACCCTGGGGAAACTGGAAAGACATCTAGATAGAGTGGAGACTACTGTCTTATATTCACAGTACAGCACTGAGCAGCTGGTCATCTTTCTCTCTCTCTCTGCCCCTCTCTCTCTTTAACAACACAAACACTCACACGCATATTGGCACAGAAAAGCACATACTTTATGCACGCGCAAGCACAGTGAGTGAGAAAAGGGGGAAACTAAAAGTGTAGTGTGAGATTGGAGTACAAGCGATGCCCCTCACAGTGAACAGTGAATTGGTACTGAAATGCACTGCCACGCTTTAGTGTACTGAAGCCAGAGCTTCTGGAAAGATGGAGAAGACAGAAAGGACAGATAGAGGAAAGAGGGGGAAAAAATTGAGTCAGTCTTCCTGAGAAACCGATTCCAACATGAAAGCGGTACAGCGTCACACCGCATTAGGTTGGATATAGACTGAAAAGGACGTGCATACCAATATTCTACACGGAAACTGCTTGCCCTGAGGGTGTGCGCATGAGGCCTCAGCAGACCTGACAAAACTACCCACCTACAAGTGAAATCAGCAGATTTTATTCTCTCACCTGTCTCACAGACATCAAAGGCAATATCCCGTGTTCATGTTGTCTGAAACAATTGCTTTTACTTTCAATAACAAAGCAAACTGCCGGTGAGCGTCATCTGTTCTTTTTTACCATCTATTCTTTTCTAATTAATTAATATTGATAACATTAATAATAGGGTACCATAGTGGATTCAGGTGTCCAAAGCGTAAAAGTCCAGATTTATATACAGTTGTAAGTAATGGGCAGTTTTTGATAGATTTTGATGTAACCAAATCCAGTCTAACATTAAATATGCTTGTGTGTGTGTGTTTGTACAAAAAGCAATACAAATTCACTTCAGTTAGCATTTTTGCACATAGGTAATGTATTTAGTATCAGTATCAGTATTTCTGATGAAAAATAGCAGAAATAATCAATTCCCATAGGATAACCCTGTAATGTTAAACCATCTGGAAGACTGATATTGCACACTGACGCCATGTCCATATACAGTACAGTACAGTAAGAAGGGTAGAATGAGCAGCAGTAGGAGGCTCTGTGTTCTGCGCTCGAGGCATTCAGGCAGAACATCCTCAGACTTGGGGATGTGGGTCCGGCAGTGGTAGTGGGGATAGAGTTCACCACAGCAACAACACAGAGACCTTGCATTTTCTTCATTCATTGCTTTAATGCAGCTCAAACTTACTACACAACCATTTCTCTCTGCCCCTTAAAGGGGGATTCACTACACCAATATACTGTTTTGTATAAAACTACCTGTCGAGGTAGACTACTGTCTGTGTAACATTCCCAAAGTATGTTTGGTGTTGGGGGGGAAACAACATTTATGACATGATTGAAACTCAAGTACAGTTGTCATACATTGTGTTCAAGTTGTTTACAGTTAGATATGCCTTCATTTGATCGAAGCTAACACACATTATGCTGCGCTAGAAAATCTGAGATACTTCCTAAGAACCGCTACAGTGTGCAAGGCAATAGAAGAATTAAAAAACGTAATTTTACTTAAGTAGATTTATATTTAGACTTAAATATTTTTACATTTTACATTACACTTTTATTTCTACAATTGAAATTGTCTCTGTTACAGAGTAAAAAATCATCCATGAACTTGATAGGAAACTACCTGATCTCCATCGAAAGTTTCAGGCGCTTGTTCTGTGTGAAATTTCTGAGTGAATTTCAAAGATGAAATGTCACTGCAGTGCAGGAGTAGAGAAGCGGACGCACTAAATTTAGACTTAAATAAATGTGAATTGCATTCGGCAGTTTTAACATGAAGAAGGGATAAAGTCAACTTCTAGTCCAAAGACAACCTATTTCTTGTAACCTTAATGTTTAGTTTTGTTTTCTGAGAACTGTGAAAAGCTGCGACATTCAACTGGCACAAGGTTGTGACCTGCACACACAGCTGTTGCTGGTTGACATGTGATCACCAGCAAGAATTTAGTGAACAATCAGTACAACTTGGAGCTGGTTCAACAGCTGTCTGCACCTGGAGAGCTACATACTTTGAGTGTGGTGTCCACATGACCTTCACCGTGTCAACAGCTCTGTGCGCAGAACTTGTAAAGCTAAATAATGCAATGACTAAAGGCAACTAGACAATAAGGTCCTGCACATGAGAGCAAAGAAAAGATAATTAACATATGTAATTAATATGGACATTCACAACTAACTGCAGTGAATTTAGCGACTTAAAGTTACAGTTGATTGCCCTCAGTGTTATAATCTGTCAAAATGACAAATAGCCTTCAGAGTTTTCCTGCATTAAAAAAAAATTCTCCATTACCAGAACCTCTGGTTGGGACTCTTTTCACACTGCACATCATACGACCCCCCAGTTATAAAATCATTTGGTCGTGACTGATTCATGTCTAAATCCGTGCCAAATTCAGGGTCTGCCCAACTTTTATCATTAGCTCATGGTCCACACATAAAGTAAATTAACACAATTAATTTCACAGAATGTTCAATTATCAGCGTAGCCTACTGTTACATGGCAGTTTGATGAGCTCAGACTCCTTATTGCTTGGCAACATGACAGTCTGTGTGCTCTCGTGCTCCCTCCCATCTTCCTGTGTACTCGCTAAAATGTTCCTGCAGTTTCCGATCTTTTGTGTTTTTTTGTCACAGCTTTTCTGTCTGTCATTAATCTAAGTAAAATCAAGTTTACCATGTTCTGTGCTGTAAGTTGCTCTACAACAGCAAATAGTATTTTAAAATAAAAGCCTGGCTGGAATTTAGTACACTTCAAAAATTTTAGTTTCAAATTCAATTTCACCATAGTAACAGTACTTTTATTTGAGTACTATAATTTATACCTTACATTTTTTAAATGATTTTGGCGACACAGCTTAACCAGTTAAGTGATTCTATCCAGTAACTTCTTCATATTCCAGAACTACAGGTGAAACCAGTGAGTCTTGGTTCGAACAGCATTTCTCTACCAGCTGAATCTGTGATTATAATCCTTTATGCTCACGTTGTACTCGATGTGCATCACCTGTGTTTGTGTCCAAATCGTGTCTTAAATCAGCAAAATTGGCACATCAGCCAGTAACATTTTGAAGCCAATGTATATCCGATGTGCATTATGTCACACAAAACATCATTTTTTAGGGTGTTTTAAAGTTCAGTGTGAGGCAACAGGATATTTAACATCCACCTTCTACATTAGCCTTTTTTCTGTATAAAAAGGGCTAGTGTAATGCAGCTTGGGATAAGGGTCTTTCACTGCAACAGTTCTTTTTTGTTCGATGTATGCCCATCCACATTTAGCCGTTCACCTATTTGTTATCTTAACCGCTTCTCCTGGTAAAGGTCGCAAGAGTTTTGGAGCCAATCTCAACTGTCATTGGGTGAGAGGCAGGGTACACCCTCGATAGGTCGCCAGTCCATCACAGGGCTGACATATAGAGACAGACGACCATTCACACTCACATTCACACCTATGGGGTAATTTAGAGTCACCTGGAAAAAGTCATCTGGCCAACCAAGCCGATCCCAGGTCCTTCTAGCTTTGAGGCTATAGAGTGCAAACGACACCACATGCCAACCATCATTTTTGTGGTCTTAAGTCTTTTGTGAATTGTGGAGTGGAGCACCAGCAGGGGCTGCTGCAGTACCTCTAGCACCCCTACATCTCGCATGCATGCATAATGCTGACAACAAGCCACCCTTATTTTGAAAGTGCTGAGATCCTAAAACACAATCAGTATTGTTATACACACAGAGCATTCAGGACAAGAGAAATATAAAATCATGTTTCAAGCCACAGTTATGCATGTGAAGTACAGGTGTATGGAGTGGAGCACACAGGATAATTAAAGCAGGAGCATACTTGTTCTGTCAGACTCTTGGAACAAAAGAAAAAAAACATTCTTTTGGCGACACATAGTGAGTTTTTTATCGATGCAGTATATTGTCATTTAATGTATTAATGCTGATGCTAATTCATAATGATGTCTACCTACTCTGACAAGGGCACTTTGCTCTTCTCCCATTTATATAATTAGCAACGGCTGGTCCCAGCAGCAGGAGCTCTGAAGTGGCCCTGTCATTAATCCTCCAGTTCTTGTGCACAATATCCATGGACTTGACTTAACACTTCCAATGGGTTCACAGGTCAGCTGCTGACAGCTGCGTCCAAACAAACACACGCAGACATGCTCATGTGCAGACATGCAAACACACAAGTATGCAAACTCTCAAAATAGCATCTGGTCGGCCGCAAGGTAAGTCAGGTCTGCTCGCACTATGTGCTCTTCAGACACAGTATGTTGACTGTGTGTGAGCAGCACCTCCATCAGCTGTGTGCTGACTGGTATCTACTTTCAGTTTGCCATAAAAACACAACAGCCCACTCTTACCATTGCAGGAGGACCATACTGTGCTAAAAGGTGACCGTGTCAATATACACCGGCTATACAAATATCTGAGACTACTCTGATAAAATGTTTAAAAGAAAAGCTGCTATTTACTGAAGTTCAGTATCGTCAGTCCTTAGCTCTTCACATGTTTTAAAAGCTCTGCTATGCCTGCAAGACAATCTAAAGAGAATAGTCTGGAAGTTTCTGTGAACATCTTAGCCTCTGGCCAAAAACTCAACATTCAGCACTCACTGGCATGTGAGCAATAATGGATAGATAAGCAGTGTGTGAACACTGGGTGAACACTCCACCAGAAGCGTAATTCAGGAATAAATCTCTGGTTTATGTGTGGCATAAAAGGAAGGTTGCAGAATGAAGATTTGAGGCAAGCATCTGGCTCTCTGAAGCAGAGACTGAGCTGGAGGGCTAAGGTGAGGCAGTCACTTTCCAAAGAGAGAAACTGGGAAGAAGCAAAGTTGAGGTGAGACTCTACTGACATGCAGAAAATGAAGAGGATGAAATGAAAAAATGCTGGGAGAGAGCAGCCCAGAACAGACTCAGGGAATGGACACATGGAGAGGAAAAGTGACCAGAAACACTGGGGGCAAAGTTGCATAAATAAGCATGAGATATGGCTAGAAGATACTGAGCAGAAACTGATACTGAAATCAGAAAGACTGTGTGAGCGTGTGTGTGTGTGCCTGTACCTGTATTGCTATATATTGTGAGCACCAGTTTTATACCATGGGTAGACACTTAGCTGTAATGCTTAATGTTAGGGTAAGGGGCCTGGGAATACATTATGTCAACGAATGTCCTCACAAACATAGCTGTACAAACAGGCGTGTGTGTGCTTGACGCAGCAGAGCCTCAGGCTGTACCTGCTGAGAGGTGTTTGACTGGGAACTAGATGGCTTGTTGGAGACAGAGAAGCACAGACTGGGGAGAGAAATACTTGCATATAAACTTCAGAAACCACACATCCTGTTTGCAGCACATATTACACTCAACATGTAACATGACTGTAATTTTTTTACTTGATTCCAGGCTGGGAAAGATTAAATGCTGGCTATGTCTGTGCACACAGTTAAAGTAGAGAAAAAATAAAGGAAAAGAGAGGCAAAAGGAGCAGCAAATAGTGTTTACATGCACAACTGTATATGTGTCAGTGATTAAAACTTCCTAAGGAGGGTCAACTAATAGTCTCTTTGATAGTTTGCAGATATTTGCTGTTGTAATGGCAGCTACAGCAGCTGAAGGTTGCAGAGAGTGGAGGTGTCTGTAGGTGATGTGGCTCCGATTGGCTCTGTAGCAGCAGCAGCTGTAGTTATGCTGATTTTGTGAGCTCTCATTATTTGTAATGTCCTTACTTAATATTCTTTTGTGTTTTATGCTTACGTGGTATGTAAGTGAAGAGAATGAATCTAGCTGGAAGATATTGAAAGTTTAACTGGTAATTGTTGATCTTTGATTGAATTTTAATTTCTTAAGATGAGATTAATTGAAAGACCAAATTATGCTGTTATAAGAAATTTTATCTGAATGTTATCTTAAATTAACTGATGAAGTCTTAAATGAGTTACAATCAGAAAAGTAAAATAACTGGATTTTTGTTTCTTGTAATATGCAAAAATGCTGACATTTTGGCTTTTTTTTTTTTTTTTTTAGTTTTATCATTCCTTATTTTAGCAGCTAGAATTTCATGCTATGCCAAAGTTCCACTTAATTTAATTTTAGGCAATTCTGTGAAAGCAAATTTTTTTTACCTCTTTGCCGATTTGTTTTGCTTGACACATTGAAAAATGTATTGAGAATCAAAAATATTTGGCTTATTCTTAGTAGGGCTGTTTTTTCTGTACAAGTGTAAGTACTTAATTAAATATTTTACATTTTGGCATTGCCTCTTGTAGCAAAATCCCTTGGGATTGTCCAACTTATAAAAAAGCACGTATAATATTAATTTAATAAAGCACATCTATCATACATTTGGATCAGTCCTCTAAAATACCTTAATCAATTATACATGGTGCTGCCAGCAAGCTGAATGTGAGTCTTTACACTCCCAGTTCAGCAGATGGGTTTGTCTCTATGTGGTTGGGCTGACAGAAAGTCTGATAATATGCAGCTAAGTGATACTCCGCATCATAAATTGCTTAAAATTGATTAAACGTTAGAAGTTCTCCCAGTTTACTATGCAAAGTTTTGCTTGATTTTTGCAGATATACAGCATAATATATAATACATAGCATAGTGTTAACTATGTTTGCCAACAAAATTTTACTTTGCATTTGATGACAGCCTTTCGCTCAAAATCATGAATGTCACCTTAGTAATGCTAGATAAAATATCAGCAGCTCCTTAAAGTCAGTTTGCATCCACCAGGGATCGTGAATGTCTGTGCTAAAGTTTGTTTTTAAAATTCCCATGAGTGAGTGAAAACTTCTGCTGGTGGTACAAGACTGAAAGTCAGGGAATCGTCAATCATTAGGGATTTCATTGTGTGTCGTTTTCTGTTTATCAAATATGAGTTTGAAAGTGAGTATAGCAATGAACATTTGAGATTGATGTGCAGCTGATAGCAAATGAACTGTGTTCAGAGGATGATTGACAATGAGTTATAACCCTTATTCCCTAAGTACTTTTCTGTCTGCATCAATGCATCAAGTATAAAAAAGAAAGCTCTCTGCCATTCCTATCTGGTGATTACACATCACCAAATGAAACATTTCTTCTCATGGTACTTTGTTTGAATATCTCCCTGACAGTTTTTTTTGCTTACTCACTTGTAGCTCGCTTTGGATAAAAGCCTCTGCCAAATGACTAAATGTAAATGTAAACCAGCACTGAACTCGATTCTTGGCTGGTGACAAGAAGAGAACAGGACCATCTATTTCACAGTGAGTGCAAGTGGCTCTCCAGGGGATGAGTGGAATGAATGAAAGTAAGTTAAGCTCACTGGTAGATCAGGATCACAGGTGAGGCCTGTATCTGTCTTGCTGATGGCAAGCAAATGCATTCAGTATATGTTTTGGTCTCTTAGTGGGTCGCATAAGGCTCAGTGATAATTAATTAATGTAGAGGTAACAATAACAACAAAACATCACTACTCCCTGTGCCTTAACAGTATCTGTATCAATCAATTATTCACAGTTGGCAATGCAAGTCCACTTTATGGTGCTACTGGAAGAAAAAGCAGTGGATCATCAAACATGGTTAGGTTTCGTCCCCTGGGGACCATAAAATTTCATTACAATACACTGGTGCTAATGTGGCGAGCGAAACGTACCTGACGTGCACTGTCCACAGTAGGTCATCTTTTAGATTTGTGAAGATGCAGTGTATTGTTTCCATAAATCTAAATCATTTGTCACATGTTAATTGTCTCCTCTCTTCTGTCATAAAGAAAACATCTGTTGGTGGCATCCATGAAGTCAGTCTATGGCTTTGTGTCTCAAAAGCACCATATGGTTCAGTATAAGAGCTATTTTGCACAAAATCTGGGAAATGTACTACAACTTTGATTTAATATACAGAACTTTATGGGTTGGTTGCCTGGACAAAGATTTTATGAGACAGTCCCAACAGAGAAATATAACAGTCACACAATGAGATAAGTGTTAGCACTAATAAAAGTCAAAGTAGCTCCTTCTCATTTTTATTTGCTGGCGATACTGTGCCAAAATCATCCTGAAGAGGCAAAAAATAACAGACCTGTTCTTGGGCTGTGAAAATGGAAGAGAAATCAAACCTTTATTGCTACACAAAGTCTGAGCAAGACAATGTAAACTGAAATGAAATAAGAAAACAATCAAAGTTGAGTCAAAGTCTTAAGAAAAATAATTACACATGCTCTGCATCCATTTCTTGTTATGCAGGACCTCTGGCGTCTCACTTTAAAGGACACTGGCTACTATTTTGGCTTTGGCAGTGGCAGTGTAATTAAGTGGCTCACCACAGTGAGGAAGTTTCAAAATTAAGAAACTTACTCATAAGTAACAAACAGTCAGAACTCACAATGACACAGTAATTAAAAGAGCAAAAACTGCACTAAAAAAACCTGCATTAGTTGCACTTACACTTGTCATTACATCTCACTGTGAGGGGGCGGATGAATCTTTCTTGCATAGTACTCAGTGGTATTTGTTGTTTCCGTCACCATATGAGTTCTGTTACTAAATCTCTAATGCATTAACTTCAAACTGCAGAAGACACAGATTCTTGGTCAGGCTATTCACACTTCAGCTGTTCTCCTTCTGGCTCAGAATAGACACAAGCAACTAGGACCAATTGGCCGACACAACACACTAAACCAAGCATATTATGGTATTTACATTTTCTGACATCAGACTTTGGCTCCGCTGAACAAATGTATTCACACAAACTCTTTTTTTTACATCCCAAACTGATGTTTTGAGAGCTTGTGGTATACAGCCTTTTTTTGTAATGTCACTGTTAATGGATCCCACTGCGCTCACTCATCTCCCAATGGCCAAAAAGGGATTCTTCTAGACAATGCATATGGTGGGTGGCTGGTCATGTCTAGAGTTACAGGGCATGAATTAATGAGTAAATCACTGAAAAACCCTACAAATGACCAATCATCTATTGTAAGAGTTGTTTGAAATCAGAAGAATAAAGTGTCCTAACCCTGCTGAGACCTATTAATAGTGTCAGTTTGGCAAAAATCTGAATTTAAACTTTCTCAAATCAGGAACTTTGGCCATTAACAGTTTCTAACTTTTGTTCCATCTAAGACTAAAACAAAGCATCACATATTAAATGATATTCCTTATTTAGGCAGTATATTATATTTACTGACTTGATGCTTTCTATACTGTCATTTCCAACCATACAAATACATTCAAAATAAATCAAATTTACTATAAAAGACAGTCTCGTGTCCGGACTGTTGTAGTGCTGCACACAGTAGAGTTGTTCTTGCTCTATGAGGTGAGTTTGTGAGCATAATAGTAAATAGTGATTTGATCAGCTTTCTCATCGACTAAGTGTAGCAGCTTTCTTTGTGAGCTTCGCTCAAATCTTGAGCCCAAGTTCTGTATTAATGCAGTCTTTGAAGAAACACAGTTTAAAT
>OMLM01020887.1:173739-208279 GCA_900302695.1 Helostoma temminkii | reverse complement strand
TACACAAAGTCTGAGCAAGACAATGTAAACTGAAATGAAATAAGAAAACAATCAAAGTTGAGTCAAAGTCTTAAGAAAAATAATTACACATGCTCTGCATCCATTTCTTGTTATGCAGGACCTCTGGCGTCTCACTTTAAAGGAAATAAATAAATAGTGATTTGATCAGCTTTCTCATCGACTAAGTGTAGCAGCTTTCTTTGTGAGCTTCGCTCAAATCTTGAGCCCAAGTTCTGTATTAATGCAGTCTTTGAAGAAACACAGTTTAAATAATCCTTGATGCAAGCATTATGTTTTCACCCCACAAATTTTCAACATTTTCTATAAAAGCAATTACACTCCTATGCTCTATATCTAAATTGTGAATGTGTATGTTTTTGTTGTTTTAGTAACAGGGACCAAGCAAGTCAAGTTAAAGAGACATTTTTAAGGCCTTTATTCACCCAAATGACATTGTCCATGATAAAAGCATTTTGACTGCATTGTCAGCACAAACTTACCCATTTTCCTTCCAACCGGTTCCAGGGATGTTTCAGATATAGTGCTGAATTTTCAACCAGTTCTTTAAGTTTCCAAAGCAAGTTTTTTTTATCAGTAATCACATTTATTAACCACATTTTAAGAGAAAGCAAGTTGCCAGGAGACAGTTGAGGTGGATGGTAAGCCCATTCTCACCTCCAGTGTCACATAATTGCACTTCTCACTTGCCATCTCAATACTGACACAAAAGACTACCTGACATGGGGATGTCAGTTGATGGTGTGAGACACTGTGTGTGAGACAGGCAGCCATCATCACTCAATGAATGTGGCTGCAGTAAGGTTCCACACAAACATATTTTTGTTCAGTTTGGTTAAATAGAAGCATAATGTTTAGGAGGCCTGATTGAAGTTGTCATTGGTGCACTGGGGGCAAGTCAGTAAGAGATCATGCCATTGTTGCTACTGTATAATAATAATAGTAGCACTGGATGATTCTGCATAACCTCTGCATTAATTCAGTTCTTGGACTTTTTAAATAACTGTTCTTTAATATGTTCAGTTTTTAAAATCTTAATTTTTTAGCTAATATTTACTTAATATTGATATATAATATATTAAAATCCATGGGATATTAAACTAGTGGGATACAGTGAACATAGGATTTTCAGACATTGCTACTCTCTGGCACAGGCAAGCAGTAGAAAATATTTTCAGATCTCTCCACTTTAGTGAGAACATAGTCTTTAGATCATGGCTTTTATAAAATATTATGGTGTTCCATGCAAGTGAGCATTGAAATTACTACTATACGAAACTATCTTTTGAAATTTTACTGCAAATTGTATACTTCTCTGCGTCCAACAGCTCTGAAACAGTCAGGCAGGAAGACACTCAATGTTCAAAAAACATCCATTAAAATATCTATCTCCATGACAACACTGCATGTCACAGCTACAAGGACACCCAACAATGTATACCAGCTTTAGTTTGAGCTATAAGGTTCTAAGAACTGTTGGCTGGCAGCAAAAAGGCCAGCAATTTCAAGCTTTGCAGCAAGGATGGGATCAGGTTCTGTCTGACTTTCAAAACCCTCCTCACTCTGTCCCTGAACCCCGGGGTAAAGGAGAAAACTATGTGATCGCTCTCAGCCATGAATGATTCAACAGCTCACAGAGATTTAGATTTCTGAGTCTGCAGTGCTTGCAAACAACCTGGAGGAAAAATGGGGAATCATACAGCCAATTTCTTATGTCGTAAAAATGTTTGCAAATGCCAGTATTCTTGAAGACGTATAGTATTTGTTTCATTTCGATGAGTTCTTGGACATAATATCTGAAATACCTTACTTTTTACTCCCTGAAAACACACCCTTGACTCATTTATAATGTTTCTCCTTTATCACTTTGAACAGGCTCTGTACTGCTTTTATATCAAGCTCTGAGTTATGAGTAGTCCCATACTTCTTCCAGATAATGTAATCCCTAGCAGCACACAGACAGATGATGAAGATGAATCTGTCAATTCTTACAATATAAACCTGTGCCTGAATATGCAAGAGATAGCATGAATGGTGACCGGGCAGAAGCAGCGTAGGCACCTATGCAGAGCATCTGTGCTATGAATGTTTGCCAGTATGGATACTGCTGATTGGTAAAGAGGATTTCAGTTTAGTTTGATTCTGTTTAGCACAGTTGGGAAGCAAACCTGATTTTGATTCTGAGATAAAATTACAATAATTGTTTCTTTATTTGCTATATTACTTTCCATGTTTAAATCTGCACATGAAACCTTCTGTATTCAACTGTAACACAAGCAGAAATTTTTAACAAGCACTAAGCTTAGTCAACTTACTAACAGCGAGCTTAACAAAGCCACAGTGACTGCAAGCGCTGCTTCAGAAGTCCTGTCTGATTTCTCCACCACAAAAAATACTGTACTGTACATCTTGTTCAGAAGCTGATTTAGCTATTTTGAAACATCAGAAGCTGCTTTCACACATGCACTAGTATCCTGAACTTTTACACACTTTAACTGGGTGAGAAACATTAACCAGACATTATCCTGCGAATTCCCTAGTACAAACTGGTAATTGTCTGGAGTATTCACTGCAAGCGAGTGGGCATTCACTTTCCGTCTGTCTGCTCAGAACACAACCAGAAAATATAGAAAATATCTACCATGCACTCCTCTTCTTCAGGAAAGTGGGGTTATATACATACACATCACTTCAAATTATGTGATTGACTCTTCTTTGATGTGCTGTAAACAAAGCAATCTGATTTCTGGGGGGCACTTTTTGTATCACGCTGTGTCTCCTTCACTCTGTATCCAGGGACTCCTCACCAAAAACAATGGACTATTTCTCCTAAGTGAGAATGCATCTCTCCTGGACTTTCTCCCGCTGTGTGCTGCATGTGTGAACGCACAATGAGTTGACCCGGTGCATCTACAGTTCACATTTACTGTAGGTAAGAAAGCACACAAGATGATTAAACATGATATGAGTGTAATGTTAAAGTTACTTTTGTGTCAGTCAAAAGGAAAGAGTAAGCTCCAGGATTAATATCAGTAGCCAACCAACTAAGCTGAAGTAGCTAAACCTCTAGGGTGTATTTACAGTATGTAAATTCATTGTCTTTCTCTCTGCAGAGCAGTTTTTTAGTGCAAAGAATGTGCTCCTTCTGCACTGGTCTTGTGTTTTATGTTCCTATTTTACAAGACACCTGCCAACACAACTAAAACAGTTGCTTGCAAGGTGCCTAACAGAAAGGTGAGCCTTGGCCTAAATCAGAGAATTTAAGGCTGGATAAAAAGATAAGCAGCTGAAGGCTTTGCAGATAAGAAGAGGGAAAATAGAGCATTTAAAGGTTTAGTGGAGCTTTATCTTTGTATTTTTGCATGCATGAAAGAGAACACTCATTTTAAAAGAGGACACTTGGGATCCAGAAAGAGATTCTTTGCAACTTGTTTCTTTAACATGATCTCTTTTGAGATCTTTTAGGCACATATGCCAGTTTCTAGCTGGCAGTGCATTTCACAAGCAAACTAAGCAAATATGAGTCAAAGCAGAAGCCCCAGGGAGATGAAACGGCCACGTCTTTTTTTTTTGTGCCACTCTTATTTTGAAATTGCTCACAGCTGACTGCAAAAAAGCTAGTGCAGCTGGTTTCTGATGTGATATTTGTTGAACAGCGGGTTTGTATAACTTCTTCATATTGGGAAGACACCTAAAACCACCTAAACATCTGCCAGAGGATTTTATGCAACATCATAAAACAAGTTTGAGGAGTACCACTTCAGCTTTCAAAGTATCACCAAACTGAACATCTTCCACGTTTCCTTTACAGGTTCTTCCATTTAAAATACAGATTAGCAATCAAAGCTGCCCTTTTTTAGGCATTTAAAAAAAAAATGTAATTAAAATAAAAATGTCCTTACACCTGCATGCATACCTGCTACTCCAGTCGATTTCCTGTGTGGACAGTTTTTATTACACACACTATAAGATGATACATACGAGAAAAGCCCTTAACTAATGTTAACTGCCCTTGTTGTTGTACAAAGCCTGTGTTCCTCTATAACAGCTTTATGTTTGTAACCCCCTGCTGACAAACTAATGGATAAGACATTTTCTCTTTCTGCCTGAGCTGATGGGCTGTCTTGAAAGAAGCTCCATGGCGAACTAAGTCAGCAGGTTGGTGAAATAAAGATAATGGACATTATCTCCTTGCCACTTGCCATAATTGCCAGATGTCCAGTGTCTGCTCCCCACAGCTCCTGGCTTTTACATAGTCTTGTTTCATGAGTGAGTGGCAGCAATCAGCAGGTTTTAGGAGCTGCAGTGTTAGTTTTTGTAAATCAGTCTTCAATTTTCTACCCTTCTATAGCTTAAAATAAAACATATGGTTTATAATAACAATAGTGTTCCTGTTTATAAGATGAGTGTATGCTCTTTTTGATGCCTCAATAGAGTGACAAAGCCATTCCCAAGCAGGAAGGAGGATGCAAGGAATAAACGTGCAATGTAAGTGTTTCAAGGCTAATTCTTCTTTTGTTCCTTAGAAGACTGTAACGGTATCAAATGCTGTTGCTAGGAGACACCGGTCGTGGTCCATAGATAGGGAGCAGACGAATTAAGTGATGAATACTGGTGCACCAGTATCACCAGTAATGTGAAAGAGCAACAGAAACATTTGACGGATGGAGAGAAAGTATGCAGAGCAACACTTGTGTTTCACACAAATAATACTCTACCTTTGGAACTTGAACTCCAGCAGCCTAGACAAACATCTCCCCCCTCGATGCTCCACCTTCCAATAAATCCCTCACACACGGCAATCAAACAAGCATGAATAATTCACATAATCATTCTCCCCTGTCCTTTTGCACTGAGATAACTGGGTGAAGATAACTTCCTGTCTATGAGGAAACCTGCAGTTTACCTTTGAACATAAATGCATGGCTTATCTGAGTTAGGGTGCTTTGATTGTTCTGTTGTTAGAGTGATGAATATTTTGTGTTTGTTAATGAAAAACAAACAGATTAATGGAATTATGAGATTAGCATGATTTCTAAACTGTAAACATTCAGGACAATTAGTTTGTCAGAAAGCAGCTTCTATCTGAACATCAGCCGACCAGCAGGTGTATGGTGTACTCTGCAAGGGCTCGTCTCATTTGTCACACAGTGACTGTTTCAGATTCTGGGAGTAAACAGAGAAAACACACTTATCTTTGGTGCTCTATATATCATAACTAAACAAAAACATGACAAGAGTTTCTACAGAAGTGATTTAGTTGTTGGTTGGTTAAAAACAATAAGAAAGCAAAAAAGAAAACAAAATAAAACAAAAGTGGCTATATGGCAAGGAGGGATGTACAGGTTTCATTAAATACCCCCGTTACAATTTGAATTTATTGTATTCATAAAAGAGAATCAGCATATTTTAGCTGTATAATACCAACAATAGCAGTGACATAAAAATAAAATATAAATAATAAAGTTTAGTGAGAGGGTTTCTTAATCCTATTATTATGGAAAATTCACTTGACCTTGGTGTAATGGATTAGTCGAGAAGGTTTCCTATCATTGTCACATGAACACAGCGGATGATTAAATACCTGAATTATTACTGAAATAGCAAGAGTTCATGAATCAGCTTGGAATGTAGCATTAGCTTCTACATTTGGCAGTCCATGTGATTTGTGTAGAACCACATCCTCTTTCCCAGTTCGCTTTAAGACGTAGTGTTTCCTGCCCAAATGCACAGTGAGATTCATATGTCACTGTGGCTTTGAACAAAAGCAAATACACACCAAAAAACATAGAAACTAGACATAAACACATAAATTAGAGCTTAGAGTCTCTGCTGAATGTGTTCTCTCCTGATCAGTTGCCTGTTGTTGCCTTTGCACATATGTTTTAATGTCTCTATGCCAGCCACTACTGTGGCCAGGCAGTTTTATGTTTACAGGTTGTCTGCACATCCATCTTATTCTCGTGAATGCAATATCTCATAAAGACCCTGAGGTAATTTTTTTTAAATTTGACACATATGTCCACTTTAACTGATTTAATTTTAGTGATCAGAGTTCAAGGGTCATGATCACTGTGACCTCATGACGGTCCCATTTTTCTGAATGTGATGTCACAGGAACAGAATTTCTTCAGGTGTTCACTTGGACTCAGGGATGATCTGATTAGAATATGGGTCTGGGGAGACTTACATACAAAATTCAACTTGGCTGATTGGTGAAAGACAAATCCAGTAAAAAAGGTGGAGCAACATTGCATAAGTGTTTAGAATTAGCAGTAATGGGGCATAGGTGAAAAAGCAAAAAAAAAAGCTTTGACAGTAGCAGCAGGTATCGCAGCAGCTGGAGAATATGGCTGCTAATTAAGTGGAAGTGTCATGGATGTCACTGTTCCTTTTACTCTTAGCTACCTGCCAAACACTTTTCTGTCTCACAGTCTTCCTATCAGGGACACACATCAGTGCTGACAAGAGGAAAGGGAGGGAATCATATGCTGCGTACCACTTTTCCACCAAGCTGGCTTATCAGAATGAATCAACATAATATAAACACAACATTAGTGAAACAAGTTGTCTATCTGACTTGTTTTTAGTGTCATGGAACAACCATCAAGAAGGAACTTGAATATGTACGGAACATAATATTACGAGTGGATAAAATAACAAACTCTTTACTGTATAATGCAATCCAATGCAGCTATAACCTCACATGTACTCTTTCATTTAAACTGACATTTTCTGACATGGATGTTGTCAAAAGTCGAATATGATTAGCAGCTTTAATATTGCTTGACTGTCCTTCTTATTCTTATTATCATGTCATAATTCATATGAATGAAGCAATACTTGTATAACTTACACTTGAATCTGTCAGAGGTTGATGTTCAAGTCAAGTCACTTTGTACATTTAACACATTATGTTTAACACAAACTCTCATTTGTACCATCAACTTCCTTAAAAATCTCTATCTCTACATTCTCCACCACAACTGAATTGTGGTTGTTTTCAACTCATCTAATAAGCTGTAATAACTTCCTAAATGTTGTTCTCTTCGGCTTTTATTATCCTCACATACAAATTCATCACTGCCAAGCTGAAATCCACAGATCCATGGATCAAGTGTTCACCAAAGTGGAACTTGACTTTGTCACAAAAGGTATTATACGCAGGTGTGGAAAAACTGGTTGTGTGTCCAACCTAATCTACAGTTTAGAGGGTCACACAAGGCAAAATAATTACAATAGCACGCGCCTGTGTCCAGTGCCTAGATCGTGTCATTTTAAACCATCACCCACAATCATCATTCAAGGCCTCATTCAGTCCTACACTAACAAAATGAAAATCTATACATGGATCAGTCACAGCATTGAAACCACTGACAGATGAAGTGAATAGCATTGATTGTCTTGTTACAATGGCACCTGTCAAGAGCTGGGTATATTAGGCAGCAAGCGAACAGTCAGTTCTTGATGTGTTGGGAGATGGAAAAACGGCCAGGGAAGAGATGGCAGCAGAATACACAACAGGGATTCATAGAGGCCCAGACGTTGCAGGACTGAAAAGATATAATGTTGGTGTCTCTGTGCTACTTACCAGAGGACACTATCAGAGGTGTTGCGGATGTTGTGAAAAGGTCAGTGTTGTTTTTGTAGCAGATTAAAAGTTGCTTTTAATGATTAGCGTAAGCGTAACATGTATAACAAGTATAACACAAAAGTGAGCACAAATGTCTAGATTAAAGTGAAGACAAATGGAAGGATTGGACTGAAGTGATCATCAACATGTTTGTGTTTTTACCACATACTTTAGGTCGAGTTAAATATTATGTATTATATATATGTATAAATTTGTATATATAAGTTTATCATGGCCACCTGAATTTAATCTGACATTGGAAAACGAAGTGGAATGACATTCAAAGATTTAAAAAAAATCATCTAACGTAATATTATTCCTCCTTACATATGTTCTTCTAGACACATATCCAGCTACTACAGAGACAGGATTTAATTTGACCTGAGTGTGTTGTAAGACACACAAGCATTAGTGATCAGTCCGTTCCTTTCTCTCTAGCAGTATCAGTTGGTAAGATGATATCTTCAGAGGGTTATGTTTGTACAGGCATCTGATGTCTGACCACAGTAGGTCATTACTGAGTAAGCATTTCAGCAAATCCAGTCCCTGGTTAATGTTATTTTTTTCAAATAAAACTCCTGGTTCTAGAGAGTAAATGACAGTACATATTCAAATAAAATTGTATTTTATTCAGACTTTGTTGAACTACAAGCAATCAATCGCTACCCAGTGTTAGTGAATGTGCCCAGGAGGTTGTTTTGCTTCCAGCTATGCCCCGCCCATAAGAAAATGGCACTAACTCTAAATCAGTCTAGATGGACATTTATAAAAATGTTTGGATTTGAGTGTATCTATGTATATATTGCAAAATCTGAAAATATGAAATCTGAAAATACAAAATATGAATCAATGTAAAAAAAAAAAAAAGTGGATACATTTGAGTACAGTATGCGTTTAAAGTAAAAGAGACTGATGTGAGTTGTGGGGGAGGGAGCTTGATGGAACTGGTAGAGATGAGGAGGCAGAAAACATCAGCTCTGCAGAAAACAACATGAGCTTATGGAGGATAAAAATCATTGTTTGGTAATGGCCTATTATAATTACTGGAGCAGTATTATAGTGTGGTAATTAACAATATTGCCAAGGTCATTACATTGTGCTTAAGTAAAAGTATACAGAAGGTAGTGTTGCATAATGTATGTACGTATGTACAGGTTACATAATAGAGCAGGTGACACTATAAGCTGAAAACACAATACTGAAGGACATGATGCTAGCTCTTCATGATTATGTGATTTTTTTTCACTAAACTAATTAGTGTTGAAAATGACTTGCCTTCCTCACATACATATTTTACTTCACATATCATACTATATATACAGTATCTGTGCAAATCTGGGTCATATGTTTGTGAATCATTTTAATATGAGGGTACTCTTCAGAATATCTTAAAGTAAACTGTCTTCTTGATGAGGCATAATATTTTCTTCCACCTAAGGGTGATGGAGCTTGGAATTTGAGAGACTTAGCAGTACTATTTTTCTCTTGAAAAATGAAAATGGAATATGGCTGTATGTTATAGAAAGCATTTCTGTGCTTTGTATATTAAATGTATTTATAATTCAAAGTAATAAAACTGCAATTATTTTTTTATTTAGAGAATGTGTCAAGGTCAGTGTGGACACACACCTAAAGGTACAGCAACGGGCCCAGTGCAGAAGACTGGGATTTATGTAAGTCAGTACATCATGTAAATAGCTCATTGGACATGAGCGTGGAAAAATGTCACCAAAACTGTAACACACCTATAATATATATTGATAATTTTAAACCCCATTAAAGTGATTCAGTGGGGACTAGACATTCACATAATGTCTAGCTAGCGTTAGAATTATTGTTACACTCATGTGACAGACTTTTTACCTTTATGAAGCAACATGAATAAACTGGTAAAGTTTTCAGTTACTGGTCCAATGTTACAAACTGCCTGCACATACTGACAGAGTCACCCAGGCCCACGACTGTAAAAAACATTCAGGCAAAGTATTTTTTTTATAACGCTATGAAGAAACACACACTTTCTGAATTTTTTCTGCTATTCTGCTCTGTTTTGTGCTAATTCATTCTGCTCGCATTGCCCTGCAAAACAATAGCCACCTTGAATTGTCCAGAGCCTGAACATTGTGACAACAGATGCAGCGCCCCCTACTTTAAAGCTATGGTTTAATAAAGCTTATAAACTTAATTAATACTTAAAACTTTGATTGATGTACCCTCAGTGTTTATGAGTAAATAGTACTGTTTTCCAGTGTGTGGACATGAAATGTGAAATGTGGCCAGTGCTGTAATTTATATAAAAAAATAAATGAACAAGATGGACACACTGATTGAATCTGAACTTTCTCTCAACTTCTTCTCTGCATCACACAGTTATGAATCAAAGGTGTCACTTTAGTGATGCAGCTACAAGCTAACCTTGAGGTGCTATTTGCAATCTTCTGCACTTGATAGATAATGACAAGCTTCATCAGCCAGTCCATCATGAATTCCTCAGAGCATCATATATGATTAACCAGTAATTGCGGATGTAGAATGAAATGTAATTTAACGTCAATGTAACTTTTTTTTAAAGCATTTAATTAAAATATAGTAGCTGCAGTAGCATATCACAACACATGACTGTGTGATAATGAGGTTTTTTAAAATTGGCTCCACTGCTTCATAACTCCAACTTTTTTGATTGGCCTGCTTTTGCCTTAACATCTTCGAGGTATAGCTTATTAATTTTGTCAGGATCCGTTTTCCAATTGGTGTCAAAAGACATAATAAAAATAGATGAGAAATCACGATAGTTTCATCGAAGAACTTTATAAAGCTCTTCCAAGCAACCGAAGAAATGTTGGTGACAAAAAATAAACTTCTCCATTAATATCCTGTCCTGAGTTTTGATTTTATTTTTTCAAGATCAACCTTGTAATTTTCAATTAGTGCCATGTCTGATATCTTCCGCTTGATTTAATATCTTAATATCAGAAAATTACAAAGAAATACCATGATCTCTTAAAAAAACTAGGTGTAAGACTGGCTGATGAGAGTTCTACTCCTTTCTCTTAAGTGATATGATTGCATGTGAGATACTTATTTTCTTATTGCAGTAAGAAGATTACAGATACTACATTTATCAAACCTTCAAAACACTCCATAAGATTAGTGAGACTGCATCATATATCTACTTAACTCTCCTGTCAGATAAACCATACTATCGTTTGGGAACATTCTAGGTAAAGCAGGCAGCGTTCTCGTTTCATACATCTGAAGGACGATGTTGAAACTACAGAGCAGCGGGTGATAAGGAGGAGGACACGAGGCGCTTTATCAGTATTTACAAAAGCGAAGTACATACTGTGTTTGGAGATGAACATACAGATACACTTCTAATTGGTACACTAAAGACACCAGAGGTGTCTGAATGTAGTGGAGAGCTTTTCAATGGGAGCAACAGTGAAATGATGGATGCCAAAGCTGGCAGTGAAGATAAAAAATAAGCAAAAAAAATGTAGGTGAGAAAGAGTGGGAGAGTCAGGAGAGAGAAAAGCAATGATAGACACTGTTTTGGGTGAGAAACTTAGATAAGGCAATGGGAGCATATCAGTAGCAACACATTTAACAGTGAGAAATAAGCAGACTGAGCATCAACACGTATTTTGCAATGCAATATACAATCCCTAATATATTAATAACAACTTTTATAAAAGATATACTGTATATGCATGGCAAGCATCTTAAATCTAACAAATGGGACACATAAAAAAGACAAAAAGGATTATTACATAAGCAAAAACAAGAGCAGTGCAACAAAACAGCCAAACCAATAGGGAACAAATCATCTTCCACAAATAAAGCATACATGAATCACTTTGATAAATCAGAAACAGGATGCGTCATCTCACCAAGGTACCTCAAAATCAAGAGCGCGGTATAGCAGCAAGGGGCCTTTAAAATTAAAATTAGCATCTCAATCAGGCCAATCAGCAATTTTTTAAACACCCCCAGATATAGAAGCAGAGAAGTATTCTCTTGATACAGAAGCAGTAAAAAAAAGTTTGTGCATTATAGCTATTTAATTTGAATACAATTAAATGTCATTTTCTATTGCAAGACCAATTATTTTAGATGATATTCCATTGATGAACCATTAATTTTCAATTTTTTGTGACATGATCTTGACAGTTAACAGGGGTGCAGCATAACAACAGCAGAAGGGGGCAGAAGGCATCTGCAGGAAACTACTTCCAAGTTTAAACACAATCTAAATCGAAAAATTAGCCTCCTCCTTTTCTTATTTAATCATGTGGAGAATGACTAATGGTGTTTCAGGGGGTACAGACCTTGGTTAAGAAAAGACAAACTACTACATAATGAATTCCCTCCTTTCTGTTAGATTTATGCAAGAATTAGACAGTGGATGTTTTTAAAGGCTCTTGTACACTGTGCCATTGTAGCAATTTTGCTTGTTCATTGCATGCAATACTATGAGGTTGCTTTAGCAACAAGGGATGTCAAAAGAATGCACGACCGTGGCAAATTCTAGTGCTACAATATAAATAATGCAAACAGAGACATATCATTCACTTGCATCATCACTCACTCACATGTTTTCAAACTGTGGACAATGCAGCCCAAATTCTAAGAGGCAAAACGCAAGATGTCTTTGGACATCAAAGCCTTATCGGACCTTGATGGATGTGTCTCAAAATACAATTTATGAACCAAAGATTTTAACATATGTATCTTTGCTTTTGCGAATGGCAGCACCAAAATTGCAGCGCATATGCATCTTCGTGGCATATACACTGCAAGCAGGCTGGTTATGACTCAGTTTTGATGAGCCTGGATTATGCATCACAATCCAGCTAACACAATGACTGATTAGTCCAAGAGAAGTCCAGTGATTAATGTACGGCTGCCAGCTGGATATGAAGAAAATGAGTATCTCTTTTCCACAGATAGCCACAGGGGTAGCTGATAAAACATTTCAAAATAACGAATGGACCTTTGCTCAGGATATAAAATGGAAGCGATCGGGTCAGTAAAATTATTTTATTCCCAGAATTGCCATGGAATGTCAGCAGCTGAAAAAACAACAAGAGAGAACACAAAAAGCAACTCAATGATGATGCATTTAATGCATTCTAAAACCACCCAGCAAACTGCGTATGCATGCTTAGAGAATAGACATCCACCCTCAAAAGCTCTTTGAACCTCTCTGCTAGCACATACACATATGGATGTAAAAGAAAACAGAGCTCTGGGCGTTGCAAGAGAAATGCTTGTGTATTGGCTGAGAGTGGAGTCGCGACTGGCAAGCAGGAGGGAAAAAATGCTATTCAGTTTGTCATTGGTCTTAACTGTTCCATTCAGAAAGCATTGATCTCAGGGACACATGGTGTTCTGGCTGAAGTACCACCAATTGGAAATTCATTCCCTGGGGTCTTGAAGAAAGATGTTGATGTAGCCATTGCTGTACTGTAGAAGAAGGCACTGATTGCCGTTCTGTATTATACAAGCACGTTGTTACAAGAATTACATGTGATAGGAAAGGTGAAATGTGAGTTTTAATGAATGCTGCAGGTAATTGAGGCGTTTTTTTTCTGTGAAGTCTGTAGAATCCAGTGTTTGCTAAAATACGTATGTGCAGAGATCAAGAGTTTCCTCCGAAAGAGTTTGAGAGAAAAATCAGTTCCGGGGCCTTTTTACCTATAATAGACAATCCATAGTGTCTCCTCCCTCAAGGTTTCTGTTGTTAACAGCATATACGGTAATAAAGAACATTCAAATCTCCAGTGAATGCAGTTTTACAGAATACTTTCCGGTATATTGCCTAAGAAATAGCAGAGGGTGGGAATAATTAAAATGTAAGAGAGTGAGGATAAAACGGCATATTCAATCAAAGACCAAAAATATTCTGATTCAAAGGAGGAACAGATGGGCTACAAAATAAACCCTATCTAGTCTACCGCCAAATGCTGTTGCATCCTTTTAAAATATGCCCTGAAATAAAGAGATAAAACGAGTGGATATGGGAGGACAGTGAAACAAGAAAGTAGTAAATTGTGTAGAACGTGTAGAAGATAAGTAGGACACACACGGCATTATCTGCTAAGAAGCAGACTACACCCTTTCACCTTCATCTTATGGGCCAGCACATCATCATTCCTGCCACCTCTCTGCCCTCTCAATATTTAGTCACGACTGGGCCTTTTATTCATTGCCTATTAGCTTTGAATGAGGGGAATGAAACTGCATGCATTAAATCAATGATGTGAGCCTCTGACAATTCCATTACACCAGAACTGTTTTCCCGGTCTTTGCCTTTGCCATAATTTCCCTAAGTGCCTGGTGCGCCTTGTGCTTTGTTTGTCATCTTTTCTGACATTTTTCTTGCATTGAATTCATTTGTTAACTGCAAGTGGTAACATCTTTCAGCGCTCCGCTTCAGTTTCATTGCCTTTCCCATTTTGGGTTGTTTGTCATCTTTATCCGCTGAAGACAGATTCCTTAATTAATCCATGTTCAAATATCTGTGATGCAAAAACAAATGATCATGTTTACAACTATGATTGTTTACAGTGTAGCAGCATTCTGGACCAATGAAGCTCTTAGCGCAAATTCAAGCAATTTCACATTAAAAAAGCTGCATGTCAAAGTGATTGGTTACCTCTTCATTCTCAGTATGTCACCTCAGTTTGAATACAGGAAATGGGTCAGACACAAAACCTTGTTGAATACCCCTTCTTGTTCTCGTCACTTCCAGTTTTGATTGTCTTTTGATTGAACGCTTTCCTATGTATCATCCAAACATCAGTTGTAAGACAAATAAATTGTTTGTACGCAGTCAGGTTTGCATAAACAAGCCAGTGAATTTAATTATACCGTATTAGGAGCTAACTTTATTATCTGCCATGAATATTTTATTGCCATTTTCCATTAACAAACACCAGAGAAATACAAGTAATTTGAAACAGATGTTTGGCAAAAAAAAAAAGCTGGGATGTTTAACACCCATGTGGGTCCCCGGCATACTGTGTGAGTGTGGCTGCTGTAATATATCGACTGAATTTACACAGTGTGAGACTGGTGACTGACAACTGAAACAGCGTAGTAGCTCAGACACTATCCTGATAAAAGAATTTTTTTTTTTACGTGAAGTGAGACAATTTCAAAGGAAGCTGCAGACACCCAAAAGTGACTTCTGTATATGCAGCTTTAAGACATTTAGTGCAACTGATACACAGCCCAGAGTTGTCTTAGTAAAAACTGTTTAAATGTACATGTCTGTGGAGGTTCTCGGTCATCCAGGTCATAGGTTCTGTTCAATAGTAACTGGACTTGTTTTTGGTTCTGAAGACATTTCGCCTTCAGTTCTGATAAAGCCGTCTGGATGGAAGGCGAAACGTCTTCAGAACTAAAAACAAGTCCAGTTGCTATTAAACAGAACCTTTTGGTTTAAATGTAAAATGTGTAATGTTCAAGATTCAACATACTGTGGATCCGGTGGACATTATTCAAAAAACTTAAGCAACAATATCATCTAACATTCAGCAAACCTTTGGGAAATCTCAAACCAAAACTTGTCATTAAGGGAATAAACACACCACACACCGTACAGTATGTCTGCCACAAGGTTCACTTGTGGGGTCACTACTTTTCAGTGTTAGTAACTTCCATTGTTATGCAGATGATATAGTATTTTATATAGATGTTTATCCTGAGGATCACTGGCAATTCAACCCACTAGAGTACAATTTAATACTATTTAAGCATGATTAAAGTGAGTGTGTTTTACTGACTTTAAACATTCCTGTTTAATGTTCACATTAACATAACATAATCTAACATAGCTACAACTGTTTAAACATCCCTTGTATTATAATATATTTCAAAGTTCTTAGTCATTTTAAATACACATTGTCATTCATGGTTTTATTAATGTATTATTCTTCGGGCTTGCTGTTCCCAGTTATATGAAGCCTATGTTACCTCACCTATATCTTTACTTCATATGTTATAAAACTACTTTATTTGGAAATATATTTTATTATGTTCTGCATTCTCTTTTACGTGACCCATTTTTCAGTACAAGTATTACGACAGTACAGTTTTAAGCAATATAATCCCTCTGTACAACTGAGCAAGACAAGGCTTATTCCTCCTTCTATCTGTGAAGATGTTTTTATATATATAAAGTAATTAATAAATTGATTTATCCCCATTCTCTCCCTTCCTCTGTGGTGTAACTACCTTAATGACCATAAAACACAGCGTAACTAGTTATAGTACAGGACACTTTAATTTACTATAGTTTTTATGTGCAAAATGTCCACTGGAATATCTGATACACCACATATTTTCTTATATATGTCATTCTACCCTTTCATTTAGATTTGTAACTTATTTTATGTGTGGGTGCAAAAATAATAAGTGATTCTTAATCATTGCTCTGCAGTTCCATTGCATTGCCCATTTCCCCCAGAGACTAATCACGCCTGATTAGCTGATGGCCTCTGAGATTGGAGTCTGAATGAATATATTTCTAAATTTAACTCCAAAAGAGCACTTTGAAATGTCACCGTACCCTGTGCTTGCATCATTATGGGTGCTCTTTCTTTGTATTAAATTTGACACTTGGAGAAATGACAGGGCCATTCAAGTCAGTTTTATCGCACACTGTAAGGAATTTACCGTCTCCAAATAACAAATTTTCTATTTTCATTTCTATTTCTATTTTCATATGCTTTGAGCATCTCCTGTCTTAAGGATGCTGGTTCTTGTAATTGTTCTATAGGATGAGGTTACATTTCGTGGTTTGTAACAGTTACAATATAATAAAACAAAGTTTTTTATAATATACATTTTTATTTAGTTCAAACATGGCATTAGGTCACAAGAAGAGTTTATTCCCAGTCCCTTGGTGAAGACACAAGTACAGAATAGCATTAGATTTCTATTTAATGAGGGGATGCCCCACTTTTAACCACAGTCCAGTACCTTCTCCATGTAACATGCATCTGTACCGTGCACTATGCCCCACTGAGGCACCACCTTTATTGAGTGCACCTAGGAGCTCCTGGTAGAGAGATTATAAGGAATGGGACAAGACCTCACAGATCAATGTAAGCTGCTTCAGAGTCTTAAGCCTTCATAATTTCCTGACCAACTGATCAAGAGAAGCGATCCAAAACATTATCACGTTTTTACATTTGACCAAGTAAAATTCAATATTGATTGTCTGCACAAACCTCCATGGTATACACAAGGGTCCTTACTTTTCCACATGTACGTAATCGCTCTTTTAAATTGAGCTCTGGAGGTAGATGATGTGCAAAGAATATAGAAACAAGTTATACTGCAGCCTTTTTTCAGTTTTGCTGAATTTATTAAAACATTAAATATGTCACAGTTTTCAGGTTTGTCTTTTTTTCACCTTCATACACACATTTTCACACCCAACAGTATGTATATACGTATGAGCAACACTTTAATTGCACAATGTAGAGAAATGCACTGGAGCCTGAGATTTGTCCCTGTAATCGATAAAACCTGAAATCCAGTTATTTCCTTGCTTTTCCAGTTTCATTTTTCAGACACGAGTGTCATTGGTGTTATTAATTCTTGACACTGCAGCTATGAATACAGCAAAAGCCTTAGCTGGTCTCAGCCACACTGTTTGTGGTTATATAACGTAAGTCAAGGTTGTGCCTCCGTACAGTTATTTCAGGTCTCTTTGCGGTCATTTAGCAATTTGTTAAGGCTTTGAGAGGCTGTCAAAAAAACTTGAATCAGTTTACTGAATACTTTTGTAGAGATATTGAATTTTGACTAACAATATTTATTACTACTTTCAACACATCAACTGTCTGTAGTTGGTGGCAAATCTTTTCCATTTAAAAAGCAGCCACTCAAGTACTATCATCGAAACACCCTGTTGATACTGAACAACAAATGGGTTTGATGTATCTCCTTTTATTGGGTACAAGAAATCCATAATTTTACTGTGTCACTTGCTCTTTTGTTTTCGTTATTAAATAATGCACAGAACCAAAAGTACACGCCATTAATCATCAACTCAAACCTTGCGCCTTAATCGCTGCTTCTGCTGTTTGCCTGCGTCTGTGATGGCAGCTGTCACAACGGGACAGTATGCATGAGTGGATTTCCATCAGCCTTCTCTGTACATCCACATTGCTTGAAGGGAACAACAATCTTCGTTCCCAAATTCATTTTAGGAAAACACAGACAAAAGTTAGAATCACAATTACTCACTCTGGTGTATAAAGTCCAAAAAATATGCATAATCAGAAACTGCAGAGGTGTAAAGTGAAGTCAAACTAGTGTCAAACATGAGGGAGAACAACTCTTATAGCATTTAATTTAATAACAGGTTCTCATTTAGTAATTTATGAAAATTCATTTAGATGTGCTGAGGCTGTTTTTCACTGTAAACCTTTGAGAAAAGAGCTGGTAGGTGGAAATATAAATTATAAACATTGACTGGGATCTGTTCCCCCCCCGAAGCTCTGTGAGAATAAATTTGAGTTAAAGCGCTTAAATCGACTCCTTTTGCTCTTTATATTCTCTACCACAGCAGCCAGTAAGGTTCAGCTGTTGGGGATTCAATCATAGCTGCTTGATATGCACGTGTGTTCCCTCAATTTTTTTTATTGTCCTTCACGCTTTATGGCTACAGCACAATGAGGCCATCATTGTAAATGCTGAAATTCTTTAATGTGATACTATCCGCTCTGCAGCAGAAGGTGGCCTGCAGGGACACTCTGGCCTGATATGAAAATATTGCCCAGCACACAATGTCTCAAAGTAATTGAGTCATGTGTTACATTGTGTACACTACAATACTATGCTGTGTAAAAATTCACTTAATGGTTTGGAACAGTATTAATGTAGTATGGGGATTTGGGTATGAAAAACCTGGTGGCTCATAGGAAGCTGTAGTTAGATGAGGTGACGTTTTCTATCGAAAGTCAAAGAGGTCATAATTCTTTTCTTTTTGCATGGTATTTAATATTAATTTTAACGTAGTATAATTTCACCAGATGGTCTTTATAAAATGCTGATGTAAACCTCACTCACCATTTTTTCCCTTGTGTGTATTTGAAGGCCGTCCTGTACAGTGACAAAACTGCCAGTGCGCCTTGACGATTTCACTGGTGTAAACAGATGCAGTGCAGGATGGTGTTCATTTACACAACCAGGACAACTTATACTGAGACAGCAGTCAGCACCATGGTGCCATTGGGTCTGTGCCAGCACACCGTGGTGACGCATGGAGCAGCGTTCAAAAATAGCCAGTGATGTTTACATTAGCATTTATAGACACCATCTGATGGAATTACACTATGTAAATTTGTAAAAAGAAAAAAAAAGCAGAACAAGAAACAAAGTATAACCTCTTTCGCTTTTGATAGTTCCAGGAAATGTGATGATCCCAGGCCAGATAGAGTGGTAATACACTCTACTAAATGTCAAGTATGAACATAAAGTATGGATATGATATAAAAACATGACACTGTTCCAGATTTCATATACTAGAGTGGACATGTCCCCTGGTTCCCTGGGACACAGAAATGTTAAAAAACTAGTTTAATCTAATGGGTCTATTCTTCAGAAACATGTAATAAAACTATGTCACTACTTAAAGAAACTACTACTACCACATAAATGGGAGATTTGGTTTGTTTTTTGCTTACTGTAATACTGTAGATAGCAATAGGCATATATTGCTTTGTGCAAGCTTAGTGCAAACACTCTTTGTCAATACAGAAATAATTTTCCTGGTACATGCCATTCACTACAAGACTGGCATTTTATTGGAATCTTCTTGGGTGGTTGCCCTGTGTTTTGCATGAGAAACAGTAATCTCTGGAACTGATGCATTAGAAGTCTGGAAAGTGAGGACCAAAGGAATTTTAATCAGGCAGAAAACATGCTGCTATTTAGCTTTTATACAACCCAGCAGAGCTATTGATGTGAAAACTTTAAATCTAGCTCATAATTACTCCCTGCATTCTTATCACTACAAACTACAACAGAGAATAAGGGAGGAAAAGAGCAAGTTGAAACAAGAACAGATTGAGCAGGCTGAAGTCCCGTCGGTCAGATTGAGCAGCTCTACGGCCCACTGCTCAAATAACCTGGGACTTAATATTCAGAAAAAGTGGTGAAAAATGAACGAGTAGTATAATTTTTCAGCATTTTACAGCAATTTCTGTCCTTTTTGCAACATTTTCAAACATTCTCTTAGATATTTTTGTCTCTCCAGTCTGTGTTTACTCATCTAGTGGGTAGGGTAGCTTATAAAAGATCAATTTTAATCAGCAGCAAAATGAAAATGATGAACATTAATAATTATAATCTAGTAATATCATATTGATAACTGTGAAATGACTCTTTCTGCGTGAAGAGTACTTTTACATTTAAAACTAAGTACTTTTTGGAGCTAACACCTTTTTACTTTTTACAATGCAGGAGTTTTATTTATTTTTACACTTTGGCTTTGCTACCATTTACTCTGTAGTGTCATCGTGCTTGTTGCTTGTAGCTTCTGTATAACTGTGTTGATGTGCAGAGTGGGATTCAGGCTGTCCTTCAAATGTACTTTTTCAATACAAGTTTCAGGTTAACATTTTTATTTGATGGATTTGGTGTGAAAACCCCTTAGAGGTTTTCTGCTGTTTTTTGTATAAACCTAAGAAGGTGTATACATGTTCTGCTGTGTATAGTGTCCAAGAAAATGCTTTTAATGGATATGTTTACTGTAAACAAGACTAGAGTACAATTTTTAATTGCTGTGTTGGATTCTGCTCTGGAAAAGCAAGGTGTATGACTAAGTATAGAGATATATGATTGCATGAGGGACCACAGCACTGCCAAAGGCTCTGCTGAGAAGGTAATAGTCTCTGTGGATGGCAACAACTTTCCTTTCAAACTTGTTAAATGAGACCTAAGAGGTATGATGAGTGGGCGTGCAGAAAAGTGAGAGTTCCACACAATGAAATTTGATAGGACTGACTTTTGACTCTTATTGTTTAACACGACTTAGCACTGACTCTATAAAGTGCCTGCTTTTCTTTGGTGATAAATAACTAAATGAAAACACCAAAGAAGAAAAGTGTTAAGAGTAGAAAAATAGAATTTGGTAATGTGTTACTGGAAGTAAGTGTTTATTGAGGAAATACGGCGCAAGATGAGCTTTCACACTTCTGCGCCTTTTCTCGCTGAGGGACATGGCTATTCACTAGTTGAACAAAATGTGTTGATTTATCTTACACTACATTTTCTTTTGAGAAAAAATGTGGAAAATAATGATGTTAACAACATGTCAGTTTACTAGTATTTGAGACAAGCAATAGGATGAACAAAAGCCTTGACTGTTCACTAAAAGAGACTGAAATCAAGTGAAAGTAAGTGTTATATAACACACTGTGAGAAATAACGTTACTCAGTGAGTCATCCAGGGGTTAAAATATGGAGGCTACAGGATCTATGCACTGACGTGATGTTTTATGAAGCACATAAATGTGATAAATCAATGGATTTACAGTTCAAAATTCTTCCTACCTTACACTCAGATAAGCTAGTTTGAAAATGGCAGTTAAGTTGGCATTTAATCAAGTGTTGAGGGGCAGAGTGAAATTGGATGATCTACAGTAAACAAACATGGGCACACACCACAAACACACCTTGTGCAACACAGCATGCAAACAGACCCAGCATGCAAACAGACACAACAATGACCCTGTTACCCTTTTATGACATGGTAATAAAAATACTCTCATAAACATAAGAACAGAGGGGCACAAATGCAAAGTAATGCAAGTTTGCTGTAAAATGTTTCACAGCACAGAGGAACAAATAAAAGCCTCATGTGATGGTGCTTAAAATTGCATTAACAATTAGCCAAGCTAATTTAAGTTATCCTCACCCAGGGCCTTATTTTCCTAGCTTTGCTATTTTGACACCATATCAACCCTGTTTCTGTCATTCCACTTAACCAAATCTAAATTACGAAACAATTGACTTGAATTAACAATGCTGATTCTGATGTGCGCAGGCACTCTAACTTCAGCTAGTGCTCTGGTGCTGCTTTCAGTGCAAATGTTTTTCAAATGTTCTTAAAAGAAAAAAAAAGCTTGAGCTTGGGACTTTGAGCACGAAAGTTGTGACTGTTTAAATGTCACTGTTATCTGAGGAATGCATTGTAATCAAATGAACTGTATACCCAAGAAGCAAAGAAGACATGCTCTGTCTGCTGTAGCTCATTTATGATTTCCAATCACTTGCATGTGGATGTTTAAATGAAAATAGCATATAGGCAATGTTACAAGAGACCAGAAGACTGAGTAGTGACATTCATTCATTCATCATTCATCATATTGTTCACACCACTGGTACCAGTGTTTCTCTCTCTCTGCTGGAGGGTAGTTGCTTTTCAACACATTAGCTACAACATCTGGACAATGTGTTGCCATTTTGTTGAAGGACACAGCTGATCATTTTTTCATTAATAGGATCTTCAACAATCCCACATGTAGCTAAGAACACTATTAATGATATGGGTAGCTATAACAGCTGGTCTAGTGTAAATTGACTAAAATCCATAAAGAAAGTTGGACAAGAGGGTCTGGACAGAGTTCTGAAGAACGCCAGTGATTCAAAGTTGTCTGAAAGTCAAGTTGTAACATAGTCTGACATGTTTAGATATGTGTGGTTATTTTGTAGCAGTCTAGTGTCATTTGTACATGATTTAGTTGCGTAAACACAGTGGATGATTGTGCATAACTGCTCTGCACTCTGGCACTTCTTTATCTGAATAAACCTGACATCTGCTCTATCCTACCTGAGCACCATGCACACTGCAGTTGGCACAAAAATACACAGACAGGCAAAATGCATTTCAAGGTCAGGAAACGGAGGGAGCACTTCGAAGCTCCGTCTCTCCTGATTGGTCTTGCTGCCTTTCTCGGTCACTGTGTCTCTCCGAATAAAATAATCTGTTAACCATGCAACAGTCATCAAACAAAGAGATTCACAAAAGTTTTTTAAAAATTTACAAGACAAGTATGTCAAGGCTTACCCTCGCCCAGGCTTTCTATAATAATGTGTGTAATAGACACAGCTGTTGTGTCAGTGTGTCTGATGTACATTTTCTGTAGGAAGGACATGCACCGGGCACAATACATGGAATTCCCACCCACAAATGTGAGCACGGTGGAGATGAATCTTGAATCTTGATGACCTGGATGGTTCATAGCAACGTAATGTAGCGAAACTAACTATGCTACGCCCTGTTGAAAGACGTCTGACTAACTGAAACATTCTTCACATTATTAAACAGACGAACACCAAACATAAAGATCAATGTTAATAACAGACTTAAAAGTTTAATGTAAGTGATCCTGCAATTTAAACATATTTTACCTTTGTGCATGGCATATGGAGGAAACAAAACAGCAAAAAAGTTTTTGCAAAGCCACACAAGCAGTTGTTAAATTCACTGTTGCTTTCAACATGAAGCAGGTAGAACTCAGTGCAAACTTATGACTTTTGGAGTCAGTTTAACACTGAATATTTGGGGGAAAACATTTGTTTCCATAGATTTTGGAGGCATTTGGTGGCTGGCCATGACAAATACTGGAGAGAACAAATTTCCATTTATCATGTTCTGGGGGAAACTGGCAGACAGTGAGTAGAAATATTCATTGTTAGTCTTAGTCTTTGTGTGGATATTGTTGAAAATACTGTTAATTCAGAAAATGATTAGCCTTTTAAAAGCTAGTTGAGCTGCTTCAGGCGGTCAGTTAAACAACATAATATTTCTGGTAGTCTTTTTAGTGAACTGTCAGAATACGTACCAGATGCTCCTCCTGACACATCCCTTCCCAACAATGTACTGGGCTTGGGACCAGCACCCAGAGTGGACTGGTTTGTGCAACCTCAGTGGCTGGAGCCAGGTCGTGAACTGCCACCCCTAGAGTAAAGGGGCAGTCACCCTACCAACTGCATCACTGCCTCCCAGACATTTGGACCAAAAGAAAAAAAAGAAGAAAAAATTAATATGAGAATTTGTTTAATGATTGAGCATAATATCTTATTTCTTGACACTTTTATTAAGCATGTGAGTAATCTCAACCCCCACCTCCCTCCCTGTCTTAACGAATGATATATACTGACCGACATGACAGGAAACAGGTATTCAAGGGATAGTATCGATTTGTTTGGCTCGTTGTGGTGCCAATAAAAGGGTGAACTCAATCGAGCTGTGTTACCTGTGTCTCAAATATTGACTGGCTTGACTTTTTCCTTTGAGCAGTTTGCGGAGTAAGCACAAAGTCAGTGTTTTTTGTTGTCTCCTCCACCAGTCCCTGAGCAAACCAAACTCTTGTATAAGTTTGCAACCGTTGTAAACATTGATATATGAGGGGTTTCCACTTCCTGCTTTAAGAATCACTACACGAGCTCATTAAGAGCTAATCTCCAGTTTTATATGACAGCAAAAGTTGTTACCATTTCCCAGCTCGCACTGCACTGTACAGTTCAATATTAAGAGCCTTGATTATGAGGTGAGTGTGACGTAAAGAAGAAGAAGAAGAAAAAAAATTTAAGAGGGCATAAAACAAATAAGAAGAGTAGCAGGGAGAGGAGAAGGCACAAAAACAAGTAGAAATAAGACAAGATGTAAAGTTGAAAAGAAAAGTGGAAACATAAGTGCTGGAAACATATCCAAAGACAACAGGCGCTACCAATTAACTTGCTACAAGAGTTACAACTTTCTCTTGAGCTCTCACACTGGCTTCAACCTTTTGACCGCTCATCTATAACTTAGAGACCATTAAGTGCCCACAAAAGTAAGCCTCTCATTATAATTGCTTTAAATATTTATGACTGCTTCACAATTACGGGTAACTTCCTCAAAACGGGAAGCTGAATGTTCGGGCGAAATTCAGCATCTATTAACTAGGAAACTCTCACCTTACTTGTTTCTAGAAGTGGGGTGATGTTAAAACCATAATCCACTCAAATGTCAGCCACTGTGGGCTTGAAGGGATCTGTTTAACTCCTTCATGCAGCAAAACAGTGGCTATGGTCTGCTTGCATCTCTCAATTGAACTGCACTGCTTCTACATGACATTTTGACAAAGTGTAAATAAAAAAGTCAAGTAGATACAGTAGATGAAGTAAATTTTATGAATCCTTTAGTTAAAATGTCTGTTGTACATCATGCATGTACATCTCTCTGCCTTTTTTATGCTCTGTATTTTCTGTACACATTTTCCAACCTATAACTGATTATACAGTTTCATGAACATTATATAAAAGCTATCACAAGTTTATATAATTACCATAACTTGTGTTTACAATAATCACACATCATGGTAACCCCGGTATGCCCACACGTGTTTATGATGACACGTATAAAATTTTAAAAACATTTATTATAGATGTGCCATGAAGGAAAGTTGCAGAACTGTGCTATAAATTTGGGTGAAACATCCACCATATGCACTAGTCTTCGGAGGAATATCTTCATAATGGGACAATAATGATCGTACTATATTGTCATGCTGCTGGAGAAGTGCATTTTTAGCCTTGTCAGCTGCATGGCTCTGGAAATGGTGGTGTCAGTCAGTCAGTCCGAAATATCTGAAATATCTCTACTATTGGGTGGATTGCTGTGCATGCCTAGAGCATATATCATACTGGTTTTGTTGATCCCTGCGGTTCTCCAGTAGTCAGCCAACTTATGGTTCACATTTGTGATTTTGACTATTTATAAGTGGTTTCTGTCAAATCTGGCATAGCTATTCAAGGTGTCATCACCAGCAGGTCTCTATCAACAGGAAAACATGGATTGGCACAAATCTCGGTATAAACATTCAGGCTTCTCAGAGGGTGAATCCTAATGAGTTTGGTGATATTCTGACTTTCCCACGATGTTGACATTTGTGGCTTCAAGTAAAACACAGTTTCTGCTTTTTTGCATGTATTTTCTCCTTAGGTTTTATTAGGCTTATTTTCCTCTTTTAAATTGGTGGAGTCGCATAGACTTTGCAAAAATAAAAAAACAGGACACTGTACTTGCTTTTGCTTACTTTCTACAGCAAGTCTAGTTTCCTTTTGTCTTCTGGATGGCAGGGCAGAGCTGTCTCTCATCCACAACAGCTTGACAGTTTCTCTCCCTTCCCTTTAGAGCCTTTGTGAGGGCAGCAGGTATGCTCTCCATCTGCTGTGTCTAATTTAGGTGACATGCATTGTCAAAGTGTGATTACTCACATCAGATCCACTGTGGATACTTTATTAGGTCTTGAGTAACCAGCACTGCACCAAACCTCTATATGCCTGTGGTAATAATGTTATTAATGATGTGTTGTTAATGTCTTGACATTCTTACCCACCTTCCCAGGTTATCGAGTCCTTGGAAGACGTGGGGCACAAACAGTTCGTACTTACAAATATACTTTTATAATAAACTTCAGTGTTCTCTTTAGTATATCAGAAACCTAACTGGTTGCTGACTTATTATACAGTAAGATAAACTAATAAGGAAACATGTTCATCAAAATAACTAAAATACCTCAACGCTACAAAAGGCCGATGACATATAGTCAAACTCCTAAACTATTTTTGGCTATATATTCACATGTGAATTAACATTCACATCATCACTACGGCACTTTTTCCAACTTCCAGTCAGTGCCAGTGTCATCCAACTGCTACATCCCTTCTGTCTGCCAAAAATTCAAGTAGATTTTTTTTTTCTAAGCCACACTCAGTGTTTTGGCTGTTTGCCAGTCAGCACTCCACTCTTTTGCCTCTCCTCTTTTCCTTTCCCAGGGACTTCTGATGAGCTGTGAAAGAGCATCGATGGACTCCAACAGTGCTCCTTCCACATCTCAGGGAGATTGTAATCATGGGCACAATTTTTTATTTTATTTTTTTTGCTTCACAGCCATCATAAATGTGTTCGCAGGCACAACAAATAGGTTCCACTGTCTGTGGCCTAATGACAAATCAAAAGTCTTCTACATGATGAAACCTCTCAGTAGAAGGGATTTTAAATTTTCTAAATCTCATAACTTTTGGAAAAGATTTAGATCACTGCTTAGGGAAATGCATATTCTGTCTATTGCTTTGCATTTGCATGTACCTTTGCATTTCTTTTTTTCCAGTAAATACTAGTACTACAGTGTAAACCAAGGTGATCCAAAAGAGAAGATAAGCCTGCTTATCCCCTCTGTTATTAAACCCTTGTGGTGGTAATATCCAACTCCACAAGAATTCCAATTTACCCATAAATATAAAATACAGAGCTTGACCATCTCCAGTACTCATAATGAATTGTGCCACATAACTTCCTTTTAGATTTGGTCAGTGATACTTAATGTCGTCACTCAAATTTACAATGTAATTAGTGTTAAATAAAAAGGGCTCCCATCTCTCATTCTTCATCTGGTGGTTTCTTATTAACTTCATCGCAGAAAGTGATTTAAACTCAGTGCCAGGCACCAGCATGTCTCCGCGCCCATTTTTCAATTACCCTGCCACTGCCCATATTGCTAAACTTCACATGGTCATAAAAACCAAGTGTGTTCTTCTTGCTGACAGCAATACATAATGAGGATAAGAACTTGCACAGATGAACACTTTTTTCCCAGTTACCACGAGAAAAGGTTACAGCCACCGCCATAATTACTGCAGTGTTATAGATTCATTTCAGTTCAATACATTTTCAAATACCATGTGTTGAGTATTGATTATTTCATATATTCATATTTTAATTAATTGGCTTGTTACTTAGTCTGAACACCATCAAAATGCTTTTTACTTGAGCTAAAGGTGGAGAGCTAAAGAGTGTGTGCAGAGGTGTAAACAGCAAAGCCCCTCCCACCAATATGCAGTATACCAACCTAAAAATAGCCACTGATACCTATCAGTGAACATACAACAGAGAAAGGCTGCAAGTGATCAAGTTATGGATGTGAAGTGAAGATTGGACTGCCTACAGCTCATGTCCACATCAAAGCCAAACCCAACCACGTAAAATTACAACATAAATACTAATAATGTTCCAGCAACACCAAATGCATTTTGATAGGAACGTCAGGCTTCCTGGATTATGCACAATGCAGTTGTAAACTGTTCAGTGACAACAAATTTAATTAGTTTTCCCTGGAATATCACAACCACCATGCACAACCACCTCCCCGTGACTTTTGTTCAGTATATACTACTGCTGTTTCCTCACAATAGAAAAAAATAGTGGAATGTGTTTCCAACATTTCAACACTTCTAGGAGACAAGGATTATTAAGGCCACATCCTGTGGATATTACTTCACTGTAGTGGTCACAAGCAGAAATTAATAAACATAAACATTTTTAATATTGTAAATGGCTATAGCTGAAATTATATGTTATTTAAAGGAATGTTGACATATACAGGCCAATAATCAGCAAACATTAATACTGTCTTTCAGTAGCACGTTATGTTTCCTCATGGATATTTATTAATTTAAAATAATACCTGATCATTAGAAAACCCTAATAGCAAGGAGCTATTTTCTAATAGCAATAACAAACACAGACAGGTCATCACTAAGACAGGGTTCATACATGTCTGAAACAGCACTAGGTAAGGGCATCGCTCCTTTTTCCACTGAGTTTATCCACCATTCACCAGCAATAATTTCCAATTTCCTTTTCACTGTCTTGCTCTCTTGGCATAATCAATTTCAATTTCTTATTATTTAGACACAAAGGCAGTCACGCTTGACTGAGAATCTTTGATCTAGCACTAGTTTCTCCCACAGTCCTCCATAATTTGAAGCACTAAAGTAGACCACCTTCTCATCCTCATCTAAATCTCGCTCACTCTCCACTTCATTTAGCGTGCTTACCTCAGCTGATGGAGCTCATCACAGGTCAGATTTGATTACAAAAATGAGAAGACTTGAACCAAGTGAAATCTCATTTGGTGAACACAGCTATACGCACTGGCCATCTGATGATATACTGCTGTTTCAGTTCCCAGCTTGTTGTTGCCCACAGAATATATCAGACCGTATGTGGAAGCAAAAGAAGAAAATCACATAAAAAAGCATTTGCATTTTTATGGCATGGACTATCTGTCTGTCATTTCCCATGAAATCACTCTGAATTTGGCAGTGTAACTTAATGACACAGTAGGAGGAAATAGTGTTTATGCTCTGTATCATAGGAGATTTTCATTTCATTCGATTTTTTTTTTTTTCAGAAAAGTTCCAAAAAGAGCTATATTTATTTAATAATTCACTGACAGTAACTTTTCCAAAGCAGACATAAACTATGACATTTTGGTGCTATTTTTGATTTTCCAAGTTTGCTTTTGCTCTAATCACCTCTAACTAATAATTAGACTTGCTCTTGTCAGACACAACTCCTAGTGGGCATTGCTTTTTCTGTAAATTGCATCTGGGCAGTTTTTGTAATTTTCAGTTGTCTCTAATGAAAGAGCACAGCATTGTTTAAGTAGGAGACAATTAAAAATTTAAAGACACAGGGGAATAGGGGAAGTAACACACAGATATTTAAATATCCCCTATCTGCTCACAAAGACAATGTTTCCATTATGGCCACAACGTCTGTCAGGAATTGAAAAGATTTTAAACATGTAATTTCAGTATTTGTCTCTGCTGAGTAGCAAAAGGTCAGATTGCCTCTTACAGTGTGTTTTTATATCAAAACAACTGTCTGTGTGAGTCACTGCAGAGCCTTTGCTTAGGTGAGTTATTTAGAGGGTACAATAACCTCTTCACAAACACAAAAGAAGTGTATTCTTAAATTCCCTTCAATGTAGTCACAGGTGAAGGCACCATTAGAAAGGAGTTGAGTATCTTCTGCAGGACAGACTCGGATTATAGCCAAAACAACAGCCTGTTTGGCTAAGACAAGAATTTTTTTCCTTTCTTTTCAGTGGAATAGGTAAGACCTGGACAACATCCAGGTAAAGGATGACTGACCACAATTATTCATATGAACCTAAAGAGCTTAAAGGTTACAAACAGGTGAGAGAAAAGTTGTGTACACTCAAGACAAAAAATAAGCAAATGGGCCTGGTGGCATCAGCCATAAAGTACTCTGCAATAGCTCAACCTGTCTCTGAGGATGAAAAAAACTGCTCAGCTTATGGAAAACTTCCGTGTTCTACCAGTGCAAAAAAAAGCCATCCTAATACTCCTAAGGACTTAAGACCTGTAGAGCTAAAATCACAGCATTGTGAGTCATGTTATTTGACTTCTCAAGTGACATTAACACCATCCCCACCCACTTGCCCTTAAAACTGCAGACAATGCAGGTCGATCACAGATTACCTAACTGGGCGGCCACAGTTTGTTCGCTTAGATGGCTGTGTATCTGAGGTAGCGATGATTCGAGTGGTCTTTTGTGCCCACTGCCATAAAGCAACTACTTGTGTTGATTTATGGCAAACAAATAGTTTTTTACTGAATTGTTTAATTACAACCCAACTGTCAAACAATGTGCTGTGAGTAGCCTCCATTGGACCTTCATTTTGTCATTTGGCAGATGCTTTTATCCAAACTATTCTGAATTTTAAAACAGAAGAGGAAGAAATCTCACAGATGGATATCTCACAACTTGCATAAGTAAAACCACTACTGAATTCACATATGAAGCAAGAACTGACAAATTCTTCTTATATTTTACTTTTTATCACATCATTAGCAACAGTTCAGTACACACATGGACATTTAGGGCTCTCCCTGCCTCACAGTGTAGTTTAGTTTTGACTGTCAGTGCCCTTAAGGATTTCAAGAGACTTAAATATGTCAGAACAATGAGGCAATGAATAGAGTTTCTTTTCTTTTTTAACATGTTAGTGAAGCTAAAACCATCCATATGGATAATTACTATAGAGAAGTGAGATTTTTTTTTACCCGAACCTTTAATCTCTAATGCCAAAATATGTACTGAACATGTTAGTTAATTGTTCCTTTAATTCATCCTTTTAGTTTAGTATTTTACTTAGCACATATTGTACAACTCCTCAGAGATTTGGGCTTGTTGAATGAAGAGAGATTTTGGTGCCTGAGGCGTGACACAGAGGGTCAAATCCTGCTGGTCTGCACAATTTTGACAAAGCTCTATTGCACATCTGCACTGAGGTACAGCATTCATCCCCATTCCAATTATCCCACTTATCTAAATAACAAAAAAACGTTTCAGGCAAATGAACACATTGCTCATCTAAAGCTTTAGCACAATGAGAGATTGTGGGGTTTATTCTTGAGTGTCACCATTAATGACATATTCATGTATGCTACACCCCTAGCAGAGGTTTTGATGCTTTGTCCACCAATCCACTAATGCCATCACTTCACTTAATTACCCTCAATTAAGACACTATAAAAGAATTGCAAAGAATTGCTAATGAACTAATTTGGAAACGTGAAAACACTCAAAAGGACATCCTGGATTGAGGGCAATTAAGATAAGCCACTTCACTCTCTTATTCCCACTCTTTATATATGGAGAGAAAACATGAGCATAAAGTAGAAAATCCCACCCTAAATTAATAAACAGCTCAATCAATTAACATCTGCTCCACTGACCATGAATAGGTGCGCAACCTTGTGTTCAGGATGCTTATAATTTCATATGATGCTACATGGCATGGATGAGAGATGTCAACTGGAAAATATGTCCATTTACAAATAAAATCCACATTATTCTCTTCACTGCGTCCCATTTGCAGATTATGTTTCCCATCATGTACAAGTGACATCAATTTAATTCCTCTCGTTGCCTAAGTGAAATGGGTGTACCTGGCCACAAGTGTCACTAAAAGAAAGAACTGAAAGAAAATTGTCATTAATAGATGTTTTGAACACATCGAGGCAGAAAAGCTGTAACAGCAAAAAAACACCACATTCTAATATTTCAATTGCACAAAAAAGTTTCACCTGACGCATCCAGTAGTCGAAGAGAACTATTAACATTAATTTGCAGTGTAGCTTTTATCCACTTGATAAGGTCTGAACCTTGTATTAGTTTTATTTTGTATACCACTTACTCCCAGGGATCATATCTAGCTCTTTAATTAAATTCAGATTAAATTTTTTACATAGCGTCAAATCGGTGTCTTGACATTCAGGTCCGGACATTGTCCGGAGTTACTCCTTCACATTTGGCACATGATCGTCTGTCTTAGTTGCCCTCTCAGTTGGGGTTATAGTCCATTCATCAAAGGGGTGGTCACTGGGTCGAGTACAGGAGGCACAACATGACACAAAAAAGTAAACTGTGGAAATCTCATTGTTTTGTTTACAGCACATCGAAGCAACACCAGTTGCATGATTAGAAACAATGCATGTGATATAACGCAGCTTGTGGCATAACACTAGCAGGCATGTTCAATGTTTCCCCATGCTTAATGGTGCAGATTGACTGAAAGGCAATGCCCTCTCACTCGCTGTGACTTCTCTGAACAATCACCTGCTGTATGCACACATGAGCTCAGTCAGATGTTACTCCGACTGTAGTAGGGAGGTTGTTGGGTATTGTCCTATGTCCATGCCAACTGATTCATTTATGTTCTTCTACATCACCTCTGTATATCTATTCATGATTCCAGTGAATGTCGGAAAACGGTCATAGTAAGTTTAAGATCCCACAGAATTATATCAAATATAAATACAACTATATAGAATTATATAGAAAACACAACAAATCCTCCATGAATAAACAATTGAGAGGAAAAACACTCCTCTAGCAGAAACAGGCTAAGGGTGCACAGCTATCTGCATGTACCTGTTGGGGTGAGTGGAAAGTGGAGAGACAAGAGAGAAAAAGCGCTGAGCAGGATGTAGGGCCTGTAACTGCACACTGGAATAGCTCTGAGGTCAGGGTTACCGGCAGAAAGGTAAATACAGAGAAAAAGAAGAGCAGCTACAGTAGAAAAAAGATGCATTGGTGGTATATGAGGTCTTTAAGATATGATGGACCTTGATCATTAAGTGCTTTGTATGTAAGAAGAAGGATATTATATTCTAGTCTGGATTTTATGGAGAGCCAATTGAGAGAAGCAAATGTAGGAGAAATATGATCTCTCTTGTTAAGGCCGGTCGAAAGTGGCTAAGCAGCTTAATAACTGGCCTTATTCACAAGCTAGATACTAGTTTTGTTATTTGTTGCCGGGAAGGTAGTGTGCCTTGGGTTATTCAGATCCTTTTATTGCAGAAATAGCTTCCTGCTGTGGATGGAAACAGAATTTGTGAACCAGAAAATGAAAAACAATTAGCTACAATTGGCTAAAAGCTCTGTGGGGTTTGCTGATAATTCTTTTAGCACGAATTATGCCTTTCACATCCATTTAATACAGAAAATTGTGATAAGTGGGGGTTTACTGTAGAGAGAAAAATGGGCTTGGAAAAAGAAAGAAAGGAAAATGTTAAGTGTCACCACAGAAGGAAAATCTGAAAGACAGATTAATCCACAAACTTGTCACTGTTTCCATCAAGGGTGTGTCCATCAGCAGGCCGGATCGTGCTGAAGCAGTAGATTTACCATGCTAATGGCACTGCCAAACACAAAGACTAATTGCGCAGCAAAACATAGCAGAAAGCAGAAGGTGGGTCACCACGCTCTTGTGAAACATACACTTCAAAATGCTGATGCATGCAAAAGTCATTATTATACCAAACTGTAAACAGGTGTACAAACAAATTTAGCATGCATGGGGAAAACAGTGAGAACAGAAGAACAGAAGTTGCCAACTGAGAAAACAGTGCATTACTTCTATGCTCTCCAGCTTGCAGAGCTCCAGAAGACTTTAAATGAAATGCATTGTACAGTCTTGCTCATAGACACCAGGAGAATTATTTTATCCTTCATGTTTAATAATGTTGTTTTCAGGTTTTTCAGCAGCAACTTGAAGTTTTTACAGCCATCAATAAGCACTCTCCAGCAGGCCCTACTGACTGCAGAGAGCACTTCAAGTAGTTAAACGAATGTTAATCGGGATTTTAACTGTAACAACAAGCTGAGGATGAATACAAATAAGACAGTTAAAAGGACACCACTTGAGCTTAGTCAAAATGCACTTAAAGTCTGGGACCTGTTGCATTTTCACTTGCTTCTCATTACTTTAATATCACAGTGTTACATACTATAAAACAATAACTTCTTACTTTTATTTTTAAATCAGCATCCTGATTTGGTCCTGCTTCGCTGCCTCCGGACCTAGACAGCTTGCAATCATGATGGGGGAATGAATTCCCAAGTTTATCTAGGTATCCATCAGGATAATGTTAGAGTGGCTCTCCACAAGCTGGAGTTCTGCAGAAGCTGTGTGATGCAGCAGAACAATGATGCTAAATATTGAAGTAAATCTACTACAGAATGGCTTCAGGAGTGGCCCAACCCATTTGTTGACTTAAAGTTATTTGTAATGAGATTGTTGGGGTGGATGGTGGCCCTATGATGCGCAGCACTATCAAGCTGTAACTAAAGGTGAACTCTGGGGTCTTGTTTGGGATTACAGTAGGTTTTTTTAGCCAGAGAAGCACTTTAAAATTAGTGAAAGATAATTTTTAAAAAAAGTTTACTTAACATGTTGCAAGAATTAAACTTTTATATGTTTTAAATTATTTTTTTATTAATAATTATTATAATTGCAATTAGGATCACAGTTTAACTGTTAAAAAACTAGAGTTTTATGAGGCAGAAATAGTAAAGAGGACCTTGTTCTCACACATTACTTCTGTACAGTTTCTTATTTTAATCAACAGTGTAAAATTGGTTCTTTAAAGGTCAACCAAAAATCTCCAACACACTGTGTTGGACCTAAAATAAATAACCTAAAATAAATACATATTTTA
>OMLM01020887.1:133199-169347 GCA_900302695.1 Helostoma temminkii | reverse complement strand
TTTTTGTGAATGAGAAGACGAGCCAAAAGACGCAGATGTTTGCTGCTCCAATCATTTGGCTATATGGATCGGCGCAGTGGGACGAGGTGTACTTGTGATGGATGGAGTTGAACTCTAATTTTGGACAATTAAATTTCGCTGGCATTAATGTGAGACGGAGAGGCAACGCTTAACCACGTTAAAAGTAAGAATAAAAAAGTAACTCCTCACTCATTAACCGAGAAAGAAAATCTGATTACTAGCGTTACTCTCAATGTCAGACGCCGCATCTAAATTAAGAAAGAACAATTTTACAGTTATGTCTGCACTGATCAGAGAACAGGTCTATATGCGGCATCTTACTGTAAATTTGAGGACTTAGTGTGAATATTAGCTGTCGAATTCAGAGTTTTCTCAAGTAAATATTTAAATTAGGGTCCTACTTCAAGTACAGTTTAGCTGTAGCACCAACATCTGTGTATAGAAACTTGGCATTTGGCATTCTGTTATGCAGGATATGAATTAGAGCTGAGGCCTGACCTTGATTAAGTCGCTGCCAGTAATCGGTTTTGTTTGAAGAAGTGGCAGGTAAACAAAAGGACTAATCTCGTCTTTAGTATCTGTAATTGTCGCGGTGTTCCCAGGTGTATAGATCGACATAGTCTTTGTTTTTGCGCATTCATGCTCAGGTACAGTTTGGAATTTGGTGTGTTTAAAAAAGAGAGGGGGGAGTTTCTTTTGCTACTGTCAGGAATCATGACGATTAATATGAAATAGCACAGCAGGGAGCAATAAAACACAAGACTTCCCCTTAAAGTAAGAATAGTGTTTATCCATCTGACTAATTATTGGTACAAATCAAGTTCCAAAGATCTGAACCAGTATTTATATGATCAGCTGCTGGAGAATTTCCACCCTAGAAAAATCATAATTTGGTGAATTTTTCTTTCTGAAATTGTTCATTTTGGTAGACACTTCATCACGACTGGTTGCCAGTTCCTACAGCAACACTTGAAGCAAAGCCATTTGTTTACCTGCAGATAAAGATTTTTGACAGGCTATTATGCTTCCATAGAAAACACAATTTGCAGGACCACAAAAAAACTTCAGGTCTCATAAATCACTCGCAGAAGCTCTTAAACCACAGCTAGAGTGAAGAACCATTTCTTTAGACTTGGATAACTGCCTCAAATAGCCAAGAACAAACCAACAACCAGACAACAGTTGCACCTGGAAAGCAAAGAGTCACATTTTCGTTGCATAATCACATTATAATCATCTTTAATAGTAGGAAATTTGATCATAATGGTAAAACTGTTCACTTTCATTTAATATTGAAACACAAGGAGTGCCTGTTTGACTACACTACCCACATATTTTCTCACATCTTCAGCTTTCACATTATCATTACATATTACACTGTAAAGAAAACACTGTTGGATTAATTTCCTTGTTATATAAGGGAGTTATGCACATTTGTGTGTGAACTTCGGGGACTTTTACATCTACACAAACAGAATATGATTTTTAAACAGGGCAGTTTGGTTTCTACTTGTTCTTCCATCACTGCTCTTTTCTCTGTGCAAGTTTTCTAAAGTTTCTCTGACTTGCTGCTGTCCATTCCCACTTATCATCCTGTTTGACATCCTGATGTTGATGGATGAGGTTTGGATGCATTGTGACTGAATGGTTATTTGTTAGGGTTTTCAATTTCTGTCAGGCCACTTATAGAGGACAGACATGTGGCTTTTTTTTGGTAAATGTCCTCCTCTATTGATATTATACGTGAGATATTATGGAGGATGTATAATTTTCAATAGAGCTACATCATTTTGCCTAACTATGATGACATGCATAGATTTGTGTGTCGTGCTTAGCCAGCAGTTATGCATGAATATTGCAGATTAGAGTAAAGTGATGCATCAAGAACAGTTTGGTTATTAGAGTATCTATCACAGATTAGTGAGTGTAGGTTCAATGTTGAAATTACAGGGATGAAATCCAACATTGTGTTTTATAAAAGATAAATATGTATGCATGCACATAAAGGACATAAAGGATTTGCCTGTCTTGGTCACACTTTCACGGAGGACAGAAAGAGGAGGAGAAATCGAAGGAGGACGCTCATGCCAACACTTGTACCCACGATGAATGCACATTACTCACATGTTGCTAAATCTATGTTTTGCAGCGGGTGAAATGCTGTTAGAGGCAAGGTTGCTTTTGTGAAAAGTTAAAATTAGCCGGTGGGGTGCCTCATTCCATGGACATGAGGTTCTAAATCGTCGAGCGACTGCACACACATTAGTGAATCTGTGTAGCTGGCACACACAGAAAGGAATGTCTAATTATCACGCTTTCAACCGCAGTAGGCTCCTCTATTTGCACTGAGCTCCTGCTCTAATCGCTTTCTTTTTCTGTCATTACACACTTATTTATTTTATTTTATGCAATTAAAATGTTATTTTTGCTCTGTGTGGATGAGCTGGGAAGTCCACGCAGCTTCGGCTGGGTTTTCAAGGAAGGTCTAATTGAGCAGAAACAGAAGAATTGCTGTGCTATTGTGTGGGAATTTTGTGGAACAGATGAAAAGAGATTGTATGAAGGGGTTTTACATAACAGTGAACATGTGTACGAGTGTGTAAATGTGGGGATGAAGGTGGTGTCAGTGAAAAGACTGACTGGATGAGGATTTGTTTGACTCATACATATCTAAATATGGTTTTATAAGCTTGTGTATCCATGTAGAAGGCTGTACCAGCATTCAATGGATGCAGATTTCCATAACGATAGTTGGACAAATGACTAGTGCACCCTTTAGTTGTGGTCCTTATCAGATGCCGAGTGATTGTAGAGCTTTAGAATATGAAGTGCCACTAAACCACTGCACGAAGTGGCATTGATTGGAAAAGATGGGAGGAGGGACATTCCTCCTTAAGGTCATTATCTAACAGAGTTAGACGAAACAAACCAGTGTAATTGCATTTGTAACAAAAGACTCGAAATCAATGGTCTAAGCACTACTTACAGAACTGTGTCAGCATATTTCATACGAATGGATTCAGTGACCCTATAATTGCTCATAAAATTTATTCTGTGAAATCAGTTGAGCGGCTCCTTGAAATAGTCAGAAATTTACAGTGTGCATGCGAGCATATGAATATTGATTCCCACAGCACATATTTAAGGAATCTGACATGTATAAGACATGACAGAAATGTCTTTCACTTCAGTGTTTGGAGATATTACAGCTGTGTTGAGTTATGATTCAGTCTGTGGATCAAAAACTCTGGTAACTCAAAGTGTGGAGAACACATTTTATTTTCAGGTTTGGTAAAAGCATTTGTTTTGATACAGTCAGTCATGGTTCAACACAATGTGCAAAATGAGGCTCATGGTTCTGTACACCTTTAAGGCATTACTATAAACGTGTATTTACTGACTTCTTGGCCTCTTGGGGGCAGCAGAAACAAGCTATTAATCAGTGTTTGATGTTTTTTAGGATTCATGTTAGGATTCATTTAGTGCCTCCATGCACTATGTTCTTACGCAACTAAACTGTAGATACAGTTAGGTTTTGCCAGAAGGTTGTTAGGGTGTGTGGGGGGTGTATATTGTGCAGGACTGTGACACCACAAACTGGAGTTTGACTCTAGAGTAAAGTTTGTGGTTAAGTTTAGATAAGAAAAGACTGTAGTTAACATTAGAGAAAGATTCTTTTTCTTTAATGAATAAAGAAAAGTAAGTTCAGACATAAGGTGTATTTTTAGTTTTTATTTATTGTCCTGTAAGTTCTTCACTCATATGAGACGTGCACAGCTCTTTTTCTGGTAAATACTAAAATACTGTCGTGTTTGCTACATAGTCGCTAACTTTGTCTCTTAGCCACTTTGCTGTGTAGGTTGCCGAAAGTGGGCTTTTAGGGATTTTCACTGAAAACAGTTACTTGCTGCTGATGGAAGCTGATAGCAACAGTAAGACTCAAACACAGCAGTTACAGACTGTGAAACAAAAACCGAAAGATACTGAAATGCTCTGTAGAGCTGAAGAAAACCTCAGAATCTGGTGATAAATATTCATTGCTTCATACGAACTACAAGTTCACAACAACGCATTTGTCATATGATTAATTTCTAATACAAAATATTGTATTAAAGCAACTTTAAAGTCATACTGAAACAAACCGATACACAAAAAAATTATGTTTTTACGATAACCCCAGCGTGACATTCAAGTAAACAAACCTCTAGATCAAAACAATTAAGCTTTTACAAGAAGATGTTTATCTACGTAAAATAAACTGATGAATAAAAACGTCGGAATCTGGAAGCCCTCATAAAGGTGAGAAGCAAATGTCTGAACTAGGCTGGAAGATAAACACTTCATTTGGCCATAAACCCTAGTTTAAACATCGTCACACAAACAGTTTGGATTTGTGTAGTAGGTCGGGGAAAGCTTTTTGTAAATAAATTTGTTATCCTCCCTAGGGAACTGTTGAGACTTCTTGTAATTCACAGTGTTATTAGATTAATTAATTATGCAATTATATCTTATGTGTAAATGAACACCACCATTTGTAACTTACTACTGCACTCGATACAGTATTTTGTGCCATGATAGATTAACATACTCCTATGGTGTTTTACACAAGTGCCACACAGCAAATACAGGTTTCATGATAGAAAACATTAAAAATCTGTATAAGCAGCAAACTGCAGACCTGGATATGGCATGCATCACCATTCATGTCGCTAAAATCTGTACATACCACTTCAGGTGCCTGTGCTTTTAACCAAAACAGGTCACCATGGTGATTTTCAATTTCAGTCAAAAGGGAAATTGATATTTATTCGCATTTTAGAGGCACTGAATTGCAAAGAATGCTGCATTTAACCCAGACTTGTGAAAAGTATTCATTCTGTTTAGTGTGCTTGTCACAGTAGAATTTTCTTTTTAATCAAAGTAGCTGCAAATTGTCCTTGACTTTATAATATTAGATACACCTTTTGCCCAAGTACTGTTTGTCTGCATTTTATACCCAGTGTAACAGAGCACAGAGCAGAATAGAACATTTTAGTCATAGTGAAAATGTGAAAAGCAGCTCAGTTGTGGCAGCGGGAGCTGTTGTACTACTACAAAATCTCTGGAGATCTCTTTGAACGTGCTGTGCTTCCAAAAGCCTCAGGTGTTCCTCTGTCTTGCTGCTCATCCAGTAATAATGTCGGCCGGCCATTCCCTGCTCTTAATTACTCTAAGCCCCAGCACCAGATAATTCCAGTCGGCTACCTCAAGCTCTGGTGCTGCTGTTATCAGTGGCTCCATAAAACATTCAGCGTGTCTGCCTGCTCTCATCAGACCTGGGCACTGAGGGATTTTTGTAATTGCCAGCAGGCCTAATTCCTCCATGATGGGAGATTGTAAAACATGAGACAAAAAAGATACAGCTGAGCTTCTCTTTTGACCTACAGCGTGCACATTCATACACAGAAACATATCAGCCTACCTTAATATCTCGCTGTGCTGCCGCAGATGCTGCTTGTGTGGATGTTTTTGAAGTAGCCCTGTGTGACTTTTTCTTCTCGTGGGCCAGGAGCACTAACAAGCAATTAACCAACAGGAACAGGATTTCAAGCAACAAAATCCAAGATTACAAAGTCTAAGGCCGCTCTATTTTTTTGACAGGGAGTTTTGCTTGTACTTGGAAGCACAAACCACTGCAGATACAAAAGCAGCTTAAAGTCATTTATGAAGACAAACAAGGAACATCTGAAGATTTTTAAAAAGGAAGTAGATAATGGCCAAACATAGATGCGCAGACAAGCCTTGAGTATCCCATAAGGAATTTTGTAGATTTATCTCAAATTACACCACAGCTTGTGTGATGCATTAGAAGTAGCCAAGCATTAATCCATCTACTTTTAGGTGCAAGTCAATGAGATGCTGACAGCCTGCTTCTATTTGAATAGGCAATAAACGTCAAACTGTTCTCTATTGCTGTCCTAATTACAGACTTGCCTGAAGCTGCTACAGAGGAATGATTGCCAAATGGAGGTACTATGTATTTGACATCAATAGCAAATCACTGCCCTCTTCTCATTGTCATTCTGTCTGTCTGCCTGGGTTCAGTTTGTGTCGGCCAGTCCACGTTTGTTTTAACGTGAAATGGCAATAATCGACTTTTTGTGATGAATTTTTCAGCACGTTAACACAACTTTGCTTATATTAAGTTGTAGCTGTGTTGTTTATTTTTCATTATTAACATCTGCCTTCCTTTACACGATGCCTGAAGATATCATTGCTGCTTTGTAATATCCTTTTCAGAGACACACGAAGAGTTTGCTTTAGTTCGCTTTGAGCCTAAGGCTTGCTCTTGATTATTACTGAGTCACACTTTGCAAATGTCTACAAAAAAGTCAGGGTACATATACTCCTAAAAAAGATAAACCTGTGCTTAGTTTTAAACATTATTCTCAGTTAGGAATGCCCAGGGACATGTTTTTTTAAGAATTTGAGAAATGTGCTTCTCTGTGACCAATATAAGTGCATTAACCTGCAACTGGCAGTAAAAAATAGAACAGCAAATTCATCCACCGTTTAGTTCACAATAAAAGATATCTCTCCATGGGGACCTTGACTAAACATTCAATTCATCTCCACTGAAATAAAAGGAAGTTTCTTTAAAATATAAAGAATCTCTACCAGAATTTTCGAACAAAACATTTGGTCAAGTAGCTTAAGGGCAAGTGACACGGACAGAAAGGTAGTCTACAAATGGCCTGGAGAAGGATGAAACAATTATCCTCTTCACATTCCTGGTGAGAAAAAACAGCATGTGTGAAATCAAAGATGAATTAGAGCTGCCGCCGAGACAGACAACTTGACACAAAGCTCAATACTGTGTACATACTCAACAGATAAACACGAGTCCTGACCCAGGACATCGTGGATCAAATCAAAAGGTAAACATCGCTCTCTCCATGCCAGGAGAGACACTACAGCACTTGAGTGGTGGCTGCTCTGCATCCTGAGCTGATAGTATTAAGCCAGTGACAATCATTGTCTGTTATAGTTATTGGATTCTGTGTCAGTTTATTCTTTTGCTTTTGCAAGTGAAGACCTGTTTATTGCCTCAGGTATAACCCAGTTCATCCTGTGTTTCTTTTAATGCCCCGAGGCATTGTAAACTGTAGTTTCCTTTTATGCGGTCAGCCAGTTCAATTTATCTGCACTGTCTACACTGTCTGTTTAAAAGTAAACGTGGGACAAAGCCCAGATAATAGCGGTAAATACTGCTGTCTCATTTGATGGCATAATTTTTTTTGGATGTCTTTTTTTCCCCTTCAGAAAACTGCCCTATCCAGACATACAGTATTAATCAAGGTTGCACAGGAAACAGGGTCATGAGAAACTTTCATGGGATAAACGTGACTTATTAGAGAAAAAACAAAGCCTGAAATTACATGTACATGCAATTGAAGCGTGGCAGTCATCTAAGACCTGGATCTCTCACTTCATCCCCTCAGGCTTCACTATGAGAAGCCAGTGGACATTGTATTTCTCCAAAGCTTTGTATAGATTCATGGTTTAGTTTGACATTCTCAAAGAAGATCCCTGAAGGTCTGTGTAACTTGTTCCAGGTGAATGATTTGACATTTGGAAAGAAATGCCAGCAGGAATGAAAGTGGGCACTTCTTAGGTTATCTGAGGTTGTGTGTGCATATGTTTTGTGGAACTTGTAGGATTTCTTCTTTATATCCAGCTGTGGACACCAGTGGCCGAGCTCTATAAATTTCCTGACCAGTGTTTTGAACCTCTCTGGCCAGCTTGCTGTGTCAGAGCGAGGAGGCTGTCTGAAATGCTGTTATTTGACTTGGCAGGAACACGACTGCCGACAGAGTCCAGAGTCTGCACTGTGTCAGTGGAACACAAACAGACTGTGGGATGGATTCACTGTGTGAGGCACCCACCGCCCCTATGTTCACACTCTCTGATGGCGCTTTTTGACAGTCCTCTCACAAACAAAACAGAAAGGACATCACATGAAACAACTTAAAGATACAGTCACATACTATAACCAAACATGGGACCTTTTTTCAAGTTCGTATCCTGTTGCTACAGTGCATGTTTTAGTATCACTTAGTATGCTATTTTAAATAGCATTTGGGTGAGTTGTATACAGTATGTAAGTTCCTCTTTTCTCAATTTGAAATACATTAAAGTGACATTAAACTTAAATCCAGAAAATCTTGTCTGTCTCATCTCTGACCAAACCTTGCATCAGTTTTGCCACAATAATGTCACATTTCACTGACACATAGAAGCTATCGAAGCAATATTCTTCTTATAGACAAAAGCTAAAGATGTTTTAACTGGCACTTCAGTGTGTCTTTAAAATGTTTTTTTTAATTGGACAAGCTTAAACAGGGAGCATTGTTATGTAGGTATGTCTCTATAAATGTGCCACTGAGCACAAGAGACAAGGTCATCCTACTACACTCCAATTTTACATAGTTTTCCAGTCCAATCAATACTACCCAACATGGCTAAATCAAAGCAGTCTCATTCTCCAGTCACCTGATAATTGGAAGCTGTGAGCATGGGCGCCGGGGCAGGAGTACCAATCGGTTCAGTGTCTTGATTTTTGTGGAATGAGACTGGGGGTGATTTGTTTTGTGCTAAAAGCAACAGGTTAAGTGTTGGATGTTTTAAGTGAAGGCAGCACTTTCTCAATTTCCATTTTGGTTAATCACAGATTTTGTAGTCTGTTGGCACACAAGAGTAAGACAGAAATACACCAAAATGCTGTAAGTGCCTCAAGATGCCAAAGCATTTGATCAGAAATTCAATAATTACTACTATTAAAGGAGGAATGGTGAGTATTTAATGTCTCATTAAGCCAAAGAAACTAGTAGAGCAAAGTCTTTGCATCATATACCATTGAATTAGCATAAAAAATCCCAAGCTTTGTAAATGACTGTACAGGCCAAAAACCAAGACTTTGCATTTAACCAGGCATCAGCATTCGTCAACTACATGATCATATATTACATACGGTATTCAGTAAAAAACATTCAGTTTATTCTCTGAGAGACTTTAAAGATAATATTTCCTCACTCATCATACAAAGCAGTAAAGTCTTTCTCTATTGAGCTGACAAGATTTATTTATTGGCTGGTTCTCTGATACTGAGACTGTTGCAGTAATTTGTGCTTTATATATAAAGGTCAATCAGTTCAGAAAAGCACAGACAGCAGTAAAACATTTAGACATTCAAAAGAGTATGTTTCTATAGGTGACTAATCACTAGAGTGATTAAGGTATAAACTAATTTCAATTAGATCCAAGTAATATCAGTAAGTACAGGTACAAATAAAGTTCAAATAAGGGGGAAAAATGTACAGACTCTCTTCCATTCACTTCTCCTCTTTTTTCACATGTTTAGCATTTGCATGAAAAAAGCTGGATATGTCATGACTTAAAGGAGAAACAACTAAATTGAGATGACTTTCTTTGAACCAAAACAAAAACTACGGCCACAACTATGCTCCTTGCCCCTCCCATCCTGGTTGTGCACCTACATCACTGATGTCATATAGATCCATGGATCCATGGCAGGCCTCCCGATTGTTTAGCTCAACCCCCACAACATACAAAGTCCATAGAATTCAATTTCTGATATAAAGCAATCAATGCTTCAGAGTTTATGCAGAGTGTCTGTGTTGATCTGATGCATCTGTGTTGATGCTATAGAAATGATATCAGCTAAGTATATTTACAATGCAGTTTGTTTTGCGTTAGGTCTGTCTAGCGAGCTTTTCTGTGACAGCTCCACCGTTTATTTCAAATGAGAACTTTGCGTTTGGGCCCGCTGCGCCACCTAGTGGTTGCAAAACAAACAGAAAACAAAACACAGAAAATCTAAATTAGGCGTGGATGTACCGCAGAAATATTAAGTGGATTAGAACAGCTCACAAAAAAAACACATCTCGTCCTATTTACACTTCTTAGAAATCTTAGAAAATGTGTAAAATATTAGTTATTGCAGCTTTAAAGAGAAAGACAACAACACAATAGATACCTTTTGTTACTTTTTGTTCAAATGCAGGGCATACAGCTTATATTCCCTTGTGAACTCCTTCTTAGGAAATATTTGCGGATAAATGAACATAAACTTTGTACCAGTGCAATCATATCTTCTAATTAAACTTCTGCGAGGTGGTGAGTCAGAGCGACCTTCGTTCAGAAGTGACTGGATGTTGATGTCGACACGGAATCTCACCCTTAGGGTCACTTAACTTTGTAAGGCTACAGGACATGTTCTGTGGTAAGGACAATGTTTTCCTTCGAGCGCTGTAAACTATTATAATGGCTCGCCGGACAAATATAAAAAAAAATTCAACCTCGGTGTACAGCCCTGTCAATGTTTCACATGATAATTGCTGTGGGTCATTAGGTGTCCATGCAGTAACTAAGTTCATTTATATAGCACCATTCAAAAGCATCACAAAGTGCTTTTGAAATGTACAGAAAAGGGCTTCACAATAAATATATCCACATTTACCGCCAGTATTAATTTTCTACTTCTCAGATTGAAATGTTTGCTCCCTAGAGAGGAGTGGCATGATACAAGTTAAATGATGATGATGATTTCTGTGGCCCAACAGGATCATTATGGCAACCACGTTGTCAGGAATCACATTCCTGGAATTAATCCAAAAGGGAACTAAATCCCCATTCTTTCTCTTGGAGTTAATTGCAAATCACGATGTCACTTTTCATGGTGCAAGACTCCCCTGAGTACAGGTCGTCCAATTATCTGTTAGCTGGTGATTTATTTGGTTGCTTTTCTCCTTCCGTCCCCTTGCTAGCATCCTTCATTCACACTTCCTCATTCCCTCTGCCCACTTCATCATTTTGCTTATCCTATATCCTCACTCCTCATCTTTCCATCTCCCCTTTTCCTCGCTCTGTGTTCAGTCTCACTCCCCAGAGCAGTAATAGTCTGGTTCACCATGCCTGAGTTCAATAATGAAGCTGCTGCCCTAGAAAAGCCATGTTACTGTTGACTATCGGATCAGATTCTGCTCCAAGACATACAGCAGAGACAAATGAATGTGCACAGAGATTATGTAGCTTAAAAAACTGAAATTCATATTTACTCATGAAGGAATATTCAGATGTTAGTTAACAACAACACAAGTTGTTAACATGTGCTCATAGTTAATACAGCAGCTACCCAGTATAATTATTTCAGGAAATTTCCAAGTTCAGTATTACTGCATGATGTGTTAATAAGTAGAACTGTGGCTCCTTTAAGTATCGGCTCATCCATCTGGTTGTCAGCAGCATTGACAAGCTGCCTGGCTGCTCCTGCTCTGCCACTCTGACCTCCCTTAACCTGCTCAGTCCGGTCTGACAGGCAGAGATGTGCTCTGTTCATAAAGAGGTGTGTGCATCTGTCTGTCTGCCATTGTGCATAGCTACATTTACATCTGAGGACTGCTGTGCCACTGACCCTGGCTGACGTACATAAGCAGACAAGAGGAATTTCCTCTGTCTGCCATCCTCACGTTTCTCTTGTCAGACTGTGTCTGGAGGCTGTAGACCAGCCAAGCATGCCTTCCCTCCTTTAAAACGATCTCTGCTATGCCTGGTTGTGCTCTCTTAGCTCTATGTGTAACACATTTAAGGAGCTGCAAACTATATGATCTGTTTGAAATGTTTCTTGCAAGGCACACTCTAATTTAAAGCCCTGTCTGGCTAGATCCACTGATAAAACAATTACACAAGCAATTCAAAATCTCTCAGCAAATTTCTGACTTTGGGTATGGAAGCTTCTTTCTCCAAAGTTGTTTTGGAAGTCCAAACCAGCCATCTTCCACATTGACGTATACTGTACCACCGCTCATACTATAGTTTTCTGACAAGACATTTTGGTTGGCAGTTTGTATTTACTGGTGGATATAAAAGTGAGGCCAATAGCTTCGGGGTTGTTCGAAGAAAAGGTTGATAGCGATAGACATTTTAAATGTAAATCTTTAAACCAATCTTTCTTTTTTTTTGCTTTTTCTTAATGAAATAGTTAAATCACTAGTTAAATCACAAAAACTTTATTGTTTGGGAAATAGTTTGATGCCCTACATGTCATTTTGACTAGACCATTTGACCAAGTGCACCAAATTTAATGTACTTATAGCAAAACCATTTGTCCCTAAAGCAAAAGATCCAAGACCCAGTATTGGTCTGTGGCCCAGAGGTTGTGAACCTCTACATTAGAAGAATACTGCTTGCGAAAAGACCAACTAGGAGCTGTTTCACAAAAACAACATGCAGATTCCAAGTGATGGCATCAGGTGTGAAATAACTACTACATACATCCCATATTTGCTGTTTGTTTAAATATTCTCGTGTTGCAACGTTGATTAAATGGGATCCCAGTTTGAATGTGTACACTACTGTGACATGTGCATTCATGCTTTACTGGGATTGAAATGTATTTGCAATGCACTGAAGCAGTATTATTAAATCCCTGCCTATCAAATATGAAATATGTACAGTACTGCATTGAGCAGACACAATCAGTGCTCCACAAAATGACACCAGGCATCCATCTTGGAGGAAAATGAGCTGATATCGTTCTGCTTTCCCGACACCAGAGTGGTTTTTGTTTGTGGCAGTTGCAGGGCAACAGCACATGAAACTCAGATATGAGGTGCAGCTTGTTCCCGAGCACTCGCAGCTGGGAAAGCTGCATCCGTCATGCAACGATCACCCCCCACCCCGTCTCTTTGATGTGATGGGTTGGCTCATGTGAGACAACATGGCTTCAGCCACACTATTTTTTTTCCGCAGAGAAACACCAGTATGAAAAGGTTCTGCTTCTTTGGAGCTGCTTATTGAAAAATGCATCAGAACTCCCGTCCATGAGGGATGAGAAATGTTATGAGACCAGGTGTAACACGGCCAAGTCAATCAATTTCCAGTTAAGCCACACTCCTCAGTCATCCATAATTCTTTTTAGCATGAAAGTGGATGTTTAATCTTTCTATACAGGAGGTGTGAATAACCCATGCACCCTATGTGAAAAATGTTAACTAGTGCACAAGGAATTAATTATAAGAGGCAATATGCCTGATGGATAATATCGAAACTTTCTCTGTGAAAAATATGGTTCATTTTGGAAGTTCCACTCCACTCTTTTGCAGTCCAAAAAGTTTTTAATGTCTTTTCACTTGCTCACGTAATTTACTACTCAATCTCTCCAGCAAAACCTAAGGCACTTTTAGTGTTTCCCACTCTTTTGTGTAGAGCTGTCAGAAAACACTATGTTAGAAATGTATTAATATATTTAACTTTTACTATGGGTTGTCCTGGGATTTTTTTCTCTTTATTGCCTCTGAGTTGTTTCTGTTTGTTATTGTTTGGGCTGACTGGACACTGCAGAGAGATAACCACAGACAGACAGTGAAGCATTACTCAACTCTCAGAGAGATAAGGAGGCCTCATTTCCCAAGTAAAAGCTGCCAGTTTGCTCAGTACAGAAAGTGATTGAGCAGGTCTGGCGGCTGCATACACCACAGTCTTGCCATCTCCCTGGATAAGCGACTGATTAAGTTGTCTCAACTGGGTTTTCATTGGCGTGGGGCCCGTCCTAGGGCCAAAATACACCTGCTCGGTCTGTCACCTACTAAAGTTATGACATCTTGAGGCCCCTCATAAGGCACCTCCATTGTTTTTAAATGAAGGCACATCAATTTCACAGGCTCCGCTGCCCAGTAGATGATTTGTGAGTGCTATTATCCCCTGAAATCACTCCGGAAAATGGCTGCAGTATGAAGACAGGAATTGGTGATAGGGGCTGGATGGGTGGAGGGAGTTGGTTGAGAGTTGATTGCATGGAAATGGTCCATTTGTTGTTTATGTAACCATCATGAGCTAGAGTGAGTTCAGAGTATGAAGAAATGTCATGTTTCCATAAAGAAATTCAGTTTATTAATGTCATTTCAAAGTTTCTTTTGGAATGTTTAAGTACTTCATAAATTTGACATCCAGCAAACGCTCTGTGAGAGCAAGAAGGAGGAAATAGTGACCAATAACCTAGTTATGAAAGCAGCACACAAGCCCTTCATCTTTTTCTTCTCATAGCAGCAGTGAGAACAGGTCTGACTGCCATCCAGCTGACAGCAGAAGTTTTCATTTCCAAGCTTGACTAATTCATTAGAAAGCCATTTGCGTGCCAGAACTCTTTGTTGCACTAACCTGAATCTGAGAAATAAAAACTGCTGACTGCTTGAAATAATAATTTCAAACTTGACCACAGTGGAGGTAAATGCAAAATGCATCTTGTTAGGAATTCACTTCACTAGCCACTTAGTATGAGCAGTTCAATTTGTTTGAAGCTTTCACCAACTTAGCAACAAAATAAGCAGATTGTCGATAAGAAATAGTCATTAATCAAGTCTGTGCAGCAATTGAACCTGTGCGCCATTTATTTTCCTTTCACAAGTTTATCTTCTTTTTAAGACTCAGTGGTGCGAGAACAAAAATGTGAATCTGTTTGGAGGGAAGCATCACTGCGTGCTTTCATATGACCAGCTGCCGGAACACAATACGCGGTCAAACGCTGAAGTTATCAGTGGAGTGCAGAAGTGAAGGAGCCTCTTCACCACCGTGCTTTCCACACCTGTTCTGAAGGATTTCAATTCACTAGCAAAGCCCTCTGTGACAGTGCAGAGCCATTCTGCTAGGCTGAGATAAAACATAACACTGAAAAAGGTTAAATAATAAATTCCAGTGAAATGCTGGGTATTAATCTACAGCAGATTGCAAAATGGTACCTCCCAGAGGATTGCAAGATGACTTCCAGAGGAACTAAAGGGAGATGATTTGCAGACTGTGAAAATATGACAATAATTTCTAAAACACAAAGATTTTTTTTGTTTGTTTTTAATTCATTCTTAAATGTTTACAATGCATATGTTCATAATTATAAAGTAAAACTGTCTGCAAATAGGAGACAATCTGTTCCTATCATTATCAAAGTTAAGGCTCATTTTGAGGGACTGTAATACCGAGGTCAAGCTACACAATATTCTTGTTTTCAGACAGCTGTAATGTTTTCTCATGAGAGGATGAGAGACACGGCAAGACTAGAAACTGAAAGCCGTCCAATGATGACAAGGCAAGATGCCAGGGATGGTTTTTATATGTAATCAGGATGTAACACATCCATCATCTCTTGGGGATGACGATGAGCTTTGTGTGTTTTCCTTACAAGTCAGTAGATGAAAGGTAATTGTGGAGATCCAGTGAAGCCTAGAATGTGGCATAGAGGCTACAGGTGTGTTTAATGTGGTGTAATGCATTTGATCCCAGGATAATAGTCAAATGGCTACATGTTGCCCTACACTAAAATGAAATACAGCATCATTACTTTCCACTTCACCAAGGAGATTTAAGCTCCTTTATGACACGATTGCACCATTTTATGATTTAACTTAATGAATCTTTGTATTGGTTGTATTGGTACTAGTAGCTGCCATTACATTCACTGCACTCTCTGTAACAGAAAAACAAGCAGCAAAAGCAATAAAGCTACATCAAGTAGCTTGTAAGACAGCCAAGCTAGCATTAGCTAAATCTAAATTTAGTATTGTTATGTTCTTGTTTGTTTGGTTTTGTATAATATTAATATTAAAAAAAACATTTAAAGTGTGTAATTGTTTGCTTCAGGCACGCACAACACATGGCATTACTTAATTAACACACACAGGTTTACTAAATAAAACCTGTCTAACTCGAACCAAAGTGCATTTGTTGCTAAAATCCAACCTATGTATAGAATGCCTTCCATCCACCACAAATAAATCCTTATCACAAAAAAAATGTAGTGCTACATTCATTCAAAAATACATTGCATCACAACATCCATCCATCCATTTTCTATACCGCTTAGTTCCCACAGGGGTCACGGGTGTGCTGGAGCCTATCGCAGCTGTCATACGGGCAACTTAAACATTTCACATTTATAGTTTAGTCACACAGGAACATATCTTTTAGGAGATATGGTTGCTCAAGTGAAATTTATTATTTGATGTGGTTACATTTTAACCACATGTATAAAAATATTATATATATATTGATTTCAAAATAAAATGTAATCAAAGGTGTGGAGGTCTTTGCATTCACTGTGGTTATCCAGGATGCCTTCTCTAAATTTAATTTGATATTCTGTAGGTTCTATGACTTTCTTTAAGTAAAGTCTCATCTTAAACTTACAATAATAAAAATGTTATTATTATTTTTTGTTTGTTTGTTTTTACATGCAATCCACACAGGCTACTTAAAACATTTTTTTCTCACCTTCCCTGCAGAAGTGTCAAAACGAATGCTCATTGTCAATCATACCAATTAACACACATAGGTTAATGTGCATAATGCACTTAAAATGAGCATAGCACACATCTTCCCCCATCTTGGTTTGCACAAGAAGAAGTGTACGTGAAGTAGTTTTTAGTGTACACTTGTAAACACTTTGATTGTTTTTATCCCATGGGGAAGGCAACACATTGTAAACAAGACAAGAGATGTGCAGTAGTTCTGTGCTTTATTGCATACATAGTAGTGTCCACATTCTCTCATAGAAGTACATTTTACAATTTATATTGGCTATTATTGCAAGAAAAAAAAAAATAGAGACAATATCTGATATATCTAACACTAACATCTGGCAGATGGTTGTTCTCGAATTAAAAAGCTGCTCAAGTTCATACTTCAAAAATGTTACTCATAATCCTCCAATAGGATTATGGTGATCAAGAGTAGAATAAATGTACCTGTCAGTTACCCTAAAACCAGACTGAATGTCCCACAAATTAATGCCAGTATGCGCAAGATGGATGTCAAATGCACAAAAGAAATGACAAATTAAATCCCTGTTTCTTGCGTGAGCCACTAACAGAATTTAGCAAGAGCAAATAACTTCCTCTAATGTCTGCTTAACCCATGTTTCTGTGCTTTTGCTTGTATAAATATGTCCTGATGTTTGACTTATTGTCAAAGGAATCTATCATTTAAATGACTCTCTCCTAAAAGAATCATCCATTGTGAATTTAATTACAGTTTTAACAGAGAAAAACATGCCTCTCCACTTCTGTCTTTTACAGTACACTGAAAAGAACACGGGAGCACTTTTTTTTTTCTTAATAAGCTGTAATGTTATTCTTCCACTCTTGACTTAAGCTTGACAAATTCAATCCCAGGCATGTATGATTAAAACCCCTTGATGGCATTGTATGAAAGGTCCAGCCACTTGCCATTAAGATTACAGTCAAATCAAAGCACAATGGAATTTCATCTAATCTCCTTGCGAGGGGTTCTTTCGAGCTTCTGAGTGTGCAAATCTAACCTTTATGTGATCCTCACTCTGTGTTTATTCACATCTTATCCTTTGCGTAGCTGAAAAACCTTTGCTCCATTCTCTCTGAAGCTTTGCCCTGAACTTTTAGTCCAAATCCTTTTTTATCCATTGGTAAAAATCTGAGCCCAACTAAATGACTTCCACTGAAGACGAGCAGTATAAAAGCCCAGTTTTCAATGGCACGGATTTGATGTTAAACTAAACTTTTATAAAATACATGCTTGTGGTTATATAAGAAACTGTATAAACAATTTTATATTTCATAATTATTAGTAAGAGATCATGTACAAAACATGTATCTAAGATCTACAGATTTTATCTCATCATTTTGTTCATACCTGAGAGGTATAATAAAGAAATCCATGTTATCTGCTATATTTGTTCTTCATTTTCTCTCAGCCTGATACAACAAACACTTGTTTGTTCAACTCATAAAGGAGGTGCTCAACAACTGGGGGAAAAGAAGAAATCCAGCCTCTCATTGTGATGATGTTGGCTGCAACATCAAAGAGATTTCGCTGTGATTCTCCTTTTAGGGTGAATATGTGGTTGCAGCCTGGTGAAAAACATCAAGAGCTCCAAATGTAGTGAAGCCTCAAACTCATTACCATATTATCATTATACTCTGATGTCTGTACAGAGACCACGCTGTGTCATTCAAATAAATTAATAAACATGGTAATGATTAAAATTGCATAAGTCATTAGGAAATATGATTACCAGTGATGGAAGAAGTATTTACACCCATTACTTTAATAAAAATAGTAATACCACAATGTAAAAACACCAGTATGTAAATGTGGAGACACAGTTGGCTGTATCTGCCTTGAGTTTGAGTGTGCATGACAACTAGATAGAGTTTCAGAGTGGAGCCAAAGCGACAAGTGATGTACCTTTGAATGTTACGATGTCTCTAAATGTGATTTAATCTTTCAACAAGAACCTCAGTTCACACTGGGTGCAAGTGAAGAGTAGTACAAGCAACACAAGAAGTAGACGATACACAACTTAGACACAGAGGACAAACAACCACAAGGAAGTGAAGACATGAATAAAAAGGCAGAGCTGCAGAGGTGCCGTTTGGATGACGATATTCAAAAATTAAAGTGCTAATAATGAAAAAAGAGGAAACAAAAAAGGTAAATATGCATAAAAATATATACTGACTCATCTTCCCATGTTAGTGGTGCCTGAACAACTGAAGAACCAGATCCTGACGTGATCCCAGAAAACAAAAACACCATATTATTACCTCTAGTACTACAGCAACAATAGAGTACATGAGTGAATTGATAAATGACTGGTGTAACAGGGTGATTGGCACAGATTACTGAGTCAACATGCCATATGCCAGTTTGACTAAAAGAGCAAAGAAGGTTTATTGTCAGAGGTTTATTGTCAAAACCTTTGTGCACTTTATCAGAAAATAACTTTGCTCACTCAGTGCCAAAAAGTGTTTCAGTGGTTTCCCCAATTAATTCCTTCAGCTCTGTTTGGCACTGTGTTGGAACGTACTGCAGAGGGACAGGATTGCCGGAACGGCAGTTCAAATAACTAAGTAAACTCTCTGCTCTAATAACGGGATCCTTCTTCCCTGAGGTTAAACAGATCCACTAATCACTCTCTTTGTTTGGTTTAGATTTTGCATTCATCTAGGCGGCACACCGAGCAGTGGACGTCTGTGCAGTCGCTGCTGTTTTTTTTTTTTTTTGTTTTTTTTTTGTGTGTGTCTTTAAAGAGGTTAGGTTAAACATGCTGGTGCAGAAAGATTAATGCACTGAAAATAAGAGTAATTCACTGTCTGCATTAGTCATGATTTAATAAAGGTTTAATAAATGCTGGAACTTGCCCATGCATGTTTAGTGACTTGTTATTTAGATTTTGTGATTAATCAGAGCAGACAGTTAAAACGGAAAACATTTACCAGCACACCAGGCATATCGATCCATCATGTATACTGAGGCCTGAGTCTAAGATATTCTAAAGAGATGCAGAGTAGTTGGAAGATTGATGCATAGGTTTGTAGACAGACAGCAAGAATTTCAGACAGTTACATAATCGAGGATTTTCATCCAGACACATGCCCCCATGCTGAGATGTTAGCTGAGAGCAGATAATGAAGAGCTACTGTAGATGTCCACTGAGATCTATGACCAGGTTCAGAGTTGAAAGCGCAACTTCCCCCGCCTGCCAGTCATCATGCTGAAGTTGCAAAACAGCAGCAGCAGCCCACACTTTAAGGGCCCCAGCAGTTGCAGTCGGGACACCAAGTACTAGGAAATTACATTAACAAGGTTCCCTTAGGAGTGTTTAAAAATGGAAGCACCGGTGTTTTATTGCTTATGCTTTCGATGAAGTCTGACCAAAGTGTTTCCGACAGTTTGTTCACGGTGTGAACATATTAACACAGGGGGTGTCTCATGGAAATGCAGAAGTCATCAGACATAAAACAGCAGTTTCACTAAGGGGTATTCTAAGGTTCAGGTGTGATAAGTGAACATTTTATATGAATGGTATCATCTCTGTGGATATTAAATCTAGCTGGGCAAGCACCCTTTTTCATTTTCTAAAACCTGCATGCCACATCTTCTGTGAACAGTTCTCGATTTCATCAAATCTTGTTATATGGTAATGCAGAGGCAACCCACAGTGAATCATACTGTAATCAAAAGCAAGACGGTCTAAGGAACTTTAACGTGGTGGTTCCATTTTCATCAATTCTGCAGTTGTATAATATTAGGACTTGAATGAAAATCATATTTTAAAATAATTATTTAATTTATTTAGATTATCTTACATAGAATTATGGGTTTTTGATATTAACCCTGCACTACAGTGTGTACATTGTGCCACCTCATACACGATCACAGCCAGAGGATGTGCCACTCCTGGCACTGGACACTTGCTCGGAACAGATATCTTTAGATACGCGGGTCTTCCACAATATATACTTTTTATATCGATTTTCCTTTATACAAGATTTCAGAACAGCAGAAATTTTCATGCTACAACATCAGTTATGCACCAATCTCAGATACAGCTCTCACTGAACGAGTAATACCAGTCCCATGCATCTTTTGTGCATCCCTGGAGTCCAGGCCTCCACTGTCTACAACTTTCCTTTTTAATTTCTGTGTGAGATTCCTCTGTGCACATGGCCCTGCAGACTTATGTACTTTTATGGGCACCAGGGGGGCATTTAACCATGCTACATATGATAACCTAGAATGCTCTTAAGACAATGGAATTCTTCAGAATTGTTTATGAATACAACATAGATTTTTCTAGGGACTTTTCTTAAGAACAAATTTCAGAAATAAACTTAAGATACTGGTAAATGAGGCCAAGATAAAAGTGCACGTGCCTGCCTAAAGAAATACCACTATTTAAGCTGTAGTAGTACTTGTAGAAGTATTTTTAAAAAACAGGTGAATTTCATGCTGTTGATTAACACTAATGTGCAAATCCACATACAAAAGACAAATACAGGATGTGCTGTCTTTGGATTTGGCATGGAACTACTACCAACTAGTTAAACGGAGTAAAAAGTAATATATTTCCCTCTTCAAATGTGGTCCTGTCAGAAATATGCTGGCTATTTTCACAGGTGATGCATACATCTTTTTCCACTCATTACTCCTCACTGATAATAATCCATTACAAAATCGCTCATCCAATGTATTTTACATCTTTCATTCCCAACAGGTTACCAGTCTTCTGAACATTAACTGGAATTCACTGTCAGCAATCCATCCAACAATCCATTATCTTAACCACTGTTCCTCTTAAGGGTCACCTGGTGCTGGAGCCAATCTCAGCTGTCATTGGGCAAGAGGCAGGTTATATTTTGGACAGGTCGCTACTCGATCACAGAGCTGACATATAGAGACAGACAACCATTCCCACCTATGGGCGATATAGGGTCACCAGTTAACCTGCATGTGTTTGGACTGTGATGAAGCTGGAGTACACAGAGAAAACATGTAGACACAGGGAGCTGCTACCTAAAACATTTAAGGAGGAATGATCCCATCCTGGTAGTGAAAATAGAGGAACAAAGAACATAATACACACAATAACAGTTCAGGTTGGTGATGCACCGAAGCTATAGTTCATGCTTCTTGAGCTAAGAGCTGACACAGCTGGTGACAATCAACTCTCAGTCATCAAATGATAAAATTATTTATTTCAGATTTTTACGGTCCATGTAGTGTCCAAGCAATTCAGCAAGCATGTTCTCTGCTCCTCAGTGATGGCAGTCTGCTGTACAGGTCTGTCACTTTATCTAATAAGAGGTCCCCCACCCCAGAGGCTGAAGTAATTCCTGGGAGATTAAGGTGATCAAGTGTGGATAAAGACAGCTGCCTGGGTCAGGCTGCACCCAGGGAGAACATACACTGTCCTTTACCGTTTACATGGACATTTGTTTTTGTTTTTTTACTGTCACACACATACAATAAGTCCACGTTTTTAAGGGGGGCAAAACTTATCTTAGGTAATGACAGTCTACGAGGCAATCAGTGTGCGGTATATCTCATCTGTGTACTGTATTTTAAGACTTAGAGCACATTTATTCAGAATTCTCTGATTTGCGCTTGGGGGAATTAACAGCCTGATGGCAAGGGAGATTGTGATCCACGTCCAAGACTGCCTATTAGTTATTTTAAACCCTTATCATCATCAGACAATTTTATGAATAATTTTCATCATCTTTTAATGCTGCAGAATTGCTAGGAGCCTTTAAATCATCTTCCTTCATGATTAGAGAACATTGAAGTACACTAATGTTTATGCGATGTCTGATCAGACTAACAGCTTTTCTTATTAGCATAATAAATGAATTAGAGCACCAGAGACAAAGATCATTAGGCATATTTTCACCACAGGGAAATCATTTGGACTATGTATTGTCTAACTATGTGAGACAACAGTGGTGTGTCACACAGCCTCAACATGTTGCGCCCTGCGGCTTTTTCCAAATCTTTCACTAACTAAAGCTCTGCTGGTGTTTGCATTCTGCTGGAACGAATTTTAGGCAGCTGTTTCGCTTTAAAAGTGGGAGCACTGCGATTTCTCTGCTGTCTTGTGCTCTGTGTTTACTCATAACAGTGAATGGCACGCTGCAGACAATAATGGCTAATACGTCCATGCAGTGACATGCCATAAACACAAGTTGTTATCATCACACAATATCTTTTCACCAGCACAGACTGGCTTAGTGTACTAAACACCGTAGCCTCAGGATTTATCCCTTTATCAGCGGCATCTGCTTCTCCCTCATCTTCTTCAGCTCAAGTTATTTCTCTGCCTGCACTTCAAAAGCAGGTGTGACATTGTATCGTTCTTGCTCTTGTTCATATGCTAAGTACACAAACAGCAGCTTGTTAAAAGTTGTTTTTAATAAGCGTGCAAGGCATCCTTAAAGAGGTTTTTAGACTGCATTGATTTTCCTGCAAGGTGCTCTTCTTGAAATTAGCATTTAAACGTGAGCTGTGCCTTTTAGTGGCTCATATGGAAATATGAGTAAGAGCACTCCTGGATAATGGTGTCAGAGGACTGTGGCTTCCATATTGAGTGTGCAGATATAGTTAACTACTGTACAGCCACTGTGATTTTCTTTGGTTGTTGCAGTATACATTATGTAGGCTGTATTGGCAGTTACAGATCTACAGGGATTGAATACTATATCAATTATGTAGTGAGTACTAAAGCTTAAATGCCAGGCTAGCTCCATATTGCTTTTCTACCCTTGAAATGAAATTGCTGGTTTGTGACTAGAGCATCATATAACTATCAATATAACTTTGTAATAAACAGCACATACACTTGTGGAAATGCTAGAAATATGAAGTTTATTTAAGTTTATGAAGTTTATTTAACTCCGCACATCTGCAAAATGTCAAGGAAATCATAAAACCATAAAAATAAAACAGACCTCTGTGTCATACTTCCTTAAACAGCATAAAAATGATTAAGCAGCTACAGTATGGGACATCATTACAAACAACTGATAAACACATGTACAATTTCCACACTGACTCTTCCATTAGATCCTAATATTCATGCCACATTTTTTTTAACTAACCAAACCAAATTTCTTAAAAGTAACCAATTGTTTAAGTCTGGTAAATACATTTTGTTGAATAACCACAACCACTAACTTCCCAAGTCTTAAAGGAATAGTTTGACATTTGACATTTGGGGAAATAGACCCTTATTTATTTTCTAGCCAAGGGCAGCATGAGAAGATCAAGACTCTCATATCTTTCCATGAAATATTAAGCTACAGCTATGAGACGGTTATTGTAAGGAGAGTGACATCTCCTGTAAAACCAAAACTTGTTGGCTTTTTTTGATAGCCCTTGTAGAGTGCTGTTAATTTTCTCATATAAAGACATGAATGTTAGTTGTATTTCACAAGAAGTCAAACAGCAGTTGATATTGTGGAAAATGTTCAATATTATGGTCACTGAACTTAACCAGGGGTTTTGCAGATTAATCCAGTATCAGCACTGTGTTTGGAGTTGGGATGACTGACAATATATCACGTCACAACTTGTATCCATTACTCATTCTCATTTACTTTTTGGCATTTTTTTTACAGTGGCCATGGCTATTAACCATGAAGCTGGAGCCAGACACACCCATCGCTATCCCCAGTCAACAAAAATCTCTGTGGTGCTACGCTGAACACACTCTCACAATATGCCAAGTGCAAGAAAGCCCAACGGACTGATTAACACCCACTGTAAGTACTACTACATTTCAACTCTGCCATGATGGCTATTGAATATTTACGTACAACACTGATATTAACTAACTACAAAATACAGCTGTGATTTCTGAATGAGTCACCCCCACCCTTCGTTACGTCTGTATTGATATATAATATAATTTGCCCTTCTGATGCTTCAGTGTTTGCATTTCATCTATGTACACACAAATGGCATATTTTCAAATGACATACCTCCTCTAAAGTCAAATCAGAAGCAGCCAGCACTATATTCCTTATTAATTTATCATGTATGAAATAATTCATACTAATTTGTTAAATGTGATGCAGTCATAAACCCTGGAATTTGTTTTGTATCTCTACCTACAATTTTAGGCAGTGAAGTCCAAAGATGGCTCAGTACACATCCTTGGATCATTATCACAGCATGTGTATGTGACATTTTCCAACTCGGCAACATCAGTAGACACAAATGAGCTCTTGACCAAGTAAAGTGTAGAGTCACAGTCACACCTTAGACACGCAGAAGCTGTGTAGTGCTCAGAGTCAAAATGCTTTCAAGCTGAAGGTAGGCTGTTAAAAGGAAAGTTCAAACCGTGTCAGGTAAGTAGTCATTCATGCTATAACTCATATAAATAATTTTATATGTAATATGAACCTTTAATACTTGAAAATTTATATCAGTGCATTTATAATAGTGTTTTCAGCAGGGGCAATCATTCAGTCATTTCCTTTAGTTCAAAGATTGTTATTCACTATGCCTTAGTCACTTTCTTTTAATTACCTATTAATAGCTTATGTAAACAAATAATCAAATCAATATGTGTCATTTATTTTACACTACAGTGCTTATGTCTCTTTCGCTTCATTGTTTTGGTTTTGCTGTTTGCAACCTTTAGCTCCACTGTCAGTGTTTGATTTAGCTTTATGTGACAGCTTGAGAAAACAAAGCTCTGATAAAAAAAAAATTAGTACTCTACCTGCTCAGCGCCAAATGGCAGAAAGACAAAGCTAGCAACTAGCTGGTGAGCATAATGGAGCGTTTAGCAGTGAAAGCCCCTGATATTTCCCTCAGGGGTTTGTGGGGCCCAAAGCAGAGGTTAGAAACAGGAGCCTAAATTAATGTTAATGTTGTTCGGTGTCTGCTGGGTGAATACCTCATCTGCTTGGATATTATTACCTTCTAAGGTGATAACGTCAGTGCTGTGTTCACAGAGTTACCCCTTCCTCAAGGAGCCAGTTACAGAAGCAATTGCATCTCTGCTTTTAGCAGCTTTAATTCACTGCGAGTTCAGTCTTCTTCTGCAATGATATCACATGATCATTTGTGTGGGTTTCCCATTCTTTAACTGTCATGGCTGAACTGACAGTGGTGCTTTCAGTCTCAAAAGACTGGAGCTCCAAGGCAAAAGGGTACTCATTCTGTCAGTGACACTGCTGATTTTCATTCTTGAAAACTTGATTCTGTGTTAAACATATTTTGCATATTAGATGAGGCAACTTTCAATTCTTTTTTAGAAGTTTTGGAAACTATCAGACCAGGTTCCTCCCCTCATGTCTGCAGGGAAAAAAGAACATCATGTATAGCAAAGTGCAAGCCCTTTATATCAACAACCTCACTTTTCAGTCTGGGAGTATGTGCTAACATTATCAGCAGACACACACACGCACACACACACACACACACACACACACACGTTTGATGCTGTTCCACCAACAACACTGTCAAGTACTCTCCCTGTTCATCATAGCGATGCTGTCCAGAACAGTATCTCAAATGGAGCTGCAGCTCTTTGAACTGAGTTTGTGTGTAAATGTGTGTGTGTGTGCGCACGCATTTGTCTGTCTGTGTATCTCATTGGCATTAAAGATTATGTCTCTTTGTGTACGTGTTTAAGTGTTTCTTCGTCTGTCTACTTTTTTCGAAGTGTGTGCTGGTTCGCACAACACTCCCAAAGGACTGTCAGGTCAGTTATATGTCAACCAAGCCAAATCCTTGGCACAGATTAACAGGAGAAGACAGTGCCAGCCTTTGAGGGAAAGAGTAGTAGGAGCAGTCGCACCAATTAAGAACCGGCAATCTGACCACCCAGTCCTTCACTCACCCTGGCTGGCTCAAGATAACAGAGCTGACACACGAGGATGCGCTTGCCTCTACCCACTCATAATGTAGTAGCTAATACATATGCAACACCGCACCAAACATCATCCATTAGCTGCAACAGGGGCCTGAGCGTGCTGCAAGTGTCAAATATGCATGAGGGAGTTGAGCTTTGTCTCATAATCCTTAAGGCTATTAAAACAATCGTTTCCAGAGCCACATTCCTAGATGCAGCTAGCAAACCTTTTCCCGAGTGCTGAATTTTTTAGGTTGACTACAGATACTTGGGGCCAGAAGCTTGCGTTTATGGATGGACGCAGTCTGGGAAGCCGATGGCACCTTATACAATGAGATTTTCTATCTATGAGGCTGTGGAGATAACATTTACTGTGGAGGAAAAAACTTTCTGCACTTCTAACAATTGTGTAACACTAATTGAGCAGCAATGTTGTGTTTGATTTGCTAAGATGAGTTTAGAGGAAATTGAGTTTTAATTGTTTGATTATGACAAGCCGTGACATTCAGTAATGACACACATTTAGGACTGCAAACATGTTGGTGCTTTCAGACAGTTGAGAGTCCAAGCTTTTAACATTTACACCATGAAACATGGTATTTGCAGACTCAAAAATTGAATAATATAATTACTTTTTACCAAACTGTTATCATTGCATTGCCGCTGCAGAGACAATCCTGCAGAGTGCGTTGTCGTCTGCAGTATGCATTAAAGCATGTAAATTCTGCTTCACTTTTTGTTGTTGTTTTTGCACGTTTCTAGCCTCTAGTCAGATATTGATTGAAATGTTCAGCCTAGTGTGCGGAGAAGGGGGCTGGTATTCAGAGGCGTTCGGTTGGTGGGGAAGCACTATTGATTGCACTTAAAGCGACAAGATTGACGGGGGCCGCTTTGACACGTTATCAGTATTACCGCCAACAGACAAAGTGTGCGCCAGAGGAGCGATGCCGATTGATTTCTGATCATGAATGATCTGCGACCTACGAATCAATCAACCGAGCTTTGCTGCTGGAAAATAAGTCAACTATTTTTCATAGCACAGTGGTAATGTAAAGACTGACATTTGATTTAGGAGAACAAGTAAATACTATGGTAATAAATACGCCTAGTGCACATTCTGACACGTTAAAAAGTCCTCACAGCTCTGGCAATAATAACCCAGAGTGCAGAGCACACTGAGTGGCAGTATATTTGAAAAAGCAAGCAGTGCAGGCAGCCGATTCGGGCATCTATGGGATTTGGTTGTGCATAATTCACTGGCAAGGCATGAAGCTGATATAGCCTCTCGCCCTCTTATGATCATCCATCAGGTAAAATTGCTTTCTTCTCACATTAGACTGTCAACAAGAAAAAACAAATGTAGCCATGCAGAGCAACACATGATTACAGGATAATAATGCCCTGAGGTCAGAGGAATGTGACCTCATTCAGAGCAACTTGTGTAAGGCAGCAAGTGAAATACTAGTTGCATTTGATAAAGACTGACAAGGGACTGGCTCATCATTATCTGAGGTTTCTGTTATGAGGTGTCCCATACTGCCGTGATGTTCATTTTCAGTTGTACAATTTATATAACTAATCATACAAAATGCTCAAATGGTCAAATGCACACAAGACCATTTGTGAAAACATTTGTATTGCTCTTGATTCTGGTGGGTTCTTTGACCAATGCTCAAAAGCATCTCTCACCAATAGTGGACGGCTATTTCAAGATCCACATTTGCTCTGATTGATATTGTACAAATCCATCACTATAATCTTCCAGGAAATTGCTCAGGCATTTCCAGAGGTCTAATTGAGATATGGGTGCGCTCACTGACTGAGTAGGAGTGAGAGTGAAATTAAAGAAAGAAAAGATTGATGGAAGAAAGACCTGCAGGCTTAAGAGAGATATTTTCAAATATATATTTATATATATAGCAAGAAATTGCTGGACAGAGTATGTGGCGTGACCGAGGGAAGGGAACAAAACTAACAAGTAAACACCAAGATACAAGCGTTAAATGAGGGGAAGGGGAAAAAATGTTTGACATGCTTCAGCAATCTCAGTTTCTTCCATGCCAGTGTCGCCTGCAGGTCTCTGGTCTCTGGTTCCATGTGCTTTATAGCCAATTACAGTACACATGGAAACAAGAGAGGGGAAGTTGGTTATGAGTGATTAACACACATCAACTACGATCATAGCATATCTACTGGACACCAAAGCAAAAACGTGGATGCACAAAAGACAGTCAATAATTCCAAATAAACTGCATTATGTGCTATATGTATTAGGGTTGTACTTGGTATTATTATTTAGTATCAGACCATTTAATCAAAAGGCAACATTTTGCCTGCACGTAATATTATTTGTCTCGAGTGAGAGAATACAACTGCAACAGTGAACTGGAGAATTTGTTTATTGGATGTTTTTTTTTTCCTCCTTTTTTATTCTTTACTCAACATTTAAGTGTCAGAACAGCAGGTTGTGCACAAGCAAACACAGTATGGCATATCATCACAGCAAGTGTTTGCACATGTTGTTGGTGGCGGCAGTGGTGGGGGGTGTAACTGAATTGTGGGGTCTGCATTGGCATTATTCTATTATTGCAGGAGAGGACACAAAGGATGTTAAATGTAGCTTGGGGATGCAGCAGGATTCACAACAGAAGGAGGGATATACTGTATTCCTGGAGATCTGTGCACTGTATCATCAACGCTATCTCAATTTTGTGAATTACAGTCATTCTAAACCCAATACAGATATATTATTTAGGTTTCCAGTCAGTTTAATGTCTGACTAAAAATACTCAAATGAGCAAAAAAGCTACAGTGTGTTTCATCTTTTTTGCATAAAAAGTTATTCCCCCTGAAGAGCAGAGTTCAGCATTTGTCCATTATTACCAGCAAGACTTAAAAAAAGGGGCTGAGAGGCATGTTCCTGCTTGATAAGTTAGATGTGACAGCCGACTCCGCTCCGCCTTTGGTAGCTTAGTGTGTATGTGCTTGTGAACAAATAACTCAATAATGTGCAAATATATTCTAATAACTTTGTTCTGTTTGAAATTCCATCTTTGGTACATTTGTTACCTACAGTTTTCTCTAAGCTTGTAATCAAAACGCAGCAGGCAATAGGGAATTTATGTGCATATATATACATCTTTAATATTATGACTATGAATTTCTCTGACATGGTAATATATTTTAATCATCTAAGATTTCAGTGGTTTAAATGAGCAGGATTTCCACCCGGGTGGGATTAGAGATGCTCGACGAATGTGTGCAGAATAGCTAAATGGTGTGTAGGATTGTATGCCTGAATTCTTGTATACTTGTGTATTTTTTGTCTATAACCACCTGTGCATAATAAGCCTGATCCTGCGTGGATCATTTCTCCTCTTTGTTTTAATTAGGTTGTAAATGTCAACATATGAACCATTCTCTTCCGCCATAGGTTTTGCTGTTTTGCCTTGCCGGATGAAAGACTGCTGTTTATCTTTTGTCCTATGTTGACTTGTTGGGCAATTAGAGAATGTGAATTATTCAAAGGACCAACCAAGAATAGCTGCCTAAGGCATCTCTCACTTCCTGACCTCCATTCCTCCTACCATGCATCACAACAGAAGTGGGAGATGCGCGTCCTGGCAACCACCAATTAAGGACACATATCCTTCACATGAGGGCTATTGCTTAATCAAAGCTCTGAGAATAATGAGCTAAAGTAAACAGTAATTACTGGAATCAGGTCAGTGATTATAGATTTGCCTCTGTCTAACCCTATGGGAATTTCAAAACAACTGAGCATCTTCAAATGTTTGCTTGATAGCAACATGTGACCTTATGACGTGCAATGAAAGATTTACTATCCACAAAGCTTTCAACCACACACATATTGCCAAATCCTGCTGCATTCAGGTATGGAGATTGATGACAACTTGTCACTAAACCTATATTCAAACTCGGCCATTTATTTACTGTGTGATGATAAATGGTGCCCTCATCGACATTGTGAATTATGTACGTCATATAGATTGACCTCTATATAAAAAAGAGGGCAGGAGATCTTCTCACATTCATATGAATCCATATGAACGAAATTACCTCACTGACTGCTTATGTTATTTACTGCCACAAGCTATTCAGAGAGCTAATGTACCAACTATACAGAAACTTCTTTTAAGTTCATTATATAGTTTGTACTGGCGTTGAGTTTACCTGCATTTTCCTAAAGCCCAAATCTATCCACAGAGAGGACATATTAATTTTTTAAAATTTGTTATTTTATGGAAAGATTGTAGTTACAGATAAACTATGACTAAGGTTCTCTAACCTCTGCATCTTTATTGTCTGCATCAAGCACAGACCCAGGGGCCCAAGAGTTGCGAGTAACCCTTGAACCAGAGCATGTTTGGGGTGAAACTGGGTTGAGACTACAAACATGACATTCTTATTTGTAGTAGCTGTGTCTTGTTTGAGGGTCCATACTATAACAGCTGTGGAGTCCTTTTACTGTATGTGTCCATGCCCTGGGGCACATTTTGTCATAACTTGTCCAGGTCTGTTTCCCACAATTATCCTGAACAACTGTGGAGTGCCTCTAGCTAGACCCCTCTAGACACACAGTTTAAAATTCCTTCCCTTATGAACCGTATATGTTTAGAACATCAGAAGAATTGCTTTGAGGAATTAAGCTTCATAAAATTAAACTGGTTACACATTATAAAACTTTCTTTTTATTTCTTTTTATTCTTGTTGTTTTTCACACCTGCTGCCCACCCACACGTTGTTCATTTTTACCATTTAATTTACTCATGAATTCATATAAATGTGCTTTTTACCCATTATACATCGTTGTAGTGCAGGACTCTGATGTTGGTTATATAGATTTCCCCAGAGAGTGTTGACAGCACCTGCAGCACAGCCATGTGAAGCTTCCTATGTTTACTGACTGGGACTCTAACATAGCCTCATCTAAAAGCTGCTAATTTAACTGCACATGGAAAACCGTACAATCCGGGGTTGGGGGGGTTTAAAGCAATCACAGAAGGACATTAGCTGAGTGTCAATCTAAACGGTATTCTTGTTGTACTGTAATGACAAAAAGGTATTGAATTGCCTGTGTACTCCATTTGTCTGCAGGGGAGTAAAGGGCCATTGTAAACTGTGGCTGGTTGTGTGAGCATTAGCAAAGGAAACACAATAAGGCTGCTCTCTCCGATCATTACCATTCATCGTGACTATTATTATTAGAATAGATACTCTCATAAAAGCCACACATTACTTCTCACTGCACATACATTATATACTGTACATAATCTTCCATTACAAGCCATTTTGCATTCCCACCAAGTCATTGACGTTCTCAGGCGCCAGAATTTGCATACATGTCACAGGCAGCCAGTGTGTGGGTAACATGAAAAATGCAATTTTCTGCGTGACTTTCCACTCTGCAAGATGGCAGCTGCATGAGAGAGGGTGTGCATGTAATTGCACTGCTGCTGACATTTCTTTTGATTTTTACTACTGGTGCAAAAGGTTTAAAGTTTATTCTTGAAAAGGGTCTCCGCTCACTGAAAATATTTTACTCTAAACTGTTTGAAACCAATAATGACTCATATCTTCATTGTGTGTTGCACAATTTTTTTTTTTTTAAAAGAGCTTCAGAGAAAATAAAGGTTGTTGGAGACCTTAGAATAACAAAAAAAAGTGGTACACATAATTGCATTTGGCATGTGTCCTTGGGTGCCCATGCAGCGATAGAAAATATAGAAATATTATTTATACTGGACAATTCCACACTTGCAATTGATGTCAGATGTAAACATTCAGTGCCATCCTAATAGTATACATTATATGGAGCTTTGAGGGCGTGATGGTGTATGGGTGGGATGTGTTATATTAATCCAGGAGACACAGGAGCTCACCTCCAGTGAAAGACCAGCAATTAATATTTGTATTCATATTAGCCTTTGCTCTATCGTGCAGTGAAAGGATTTTAAGCCAGTGCTGACTCAAGCAGCGTTTTAGTAAGTACATATGTTTGAAGATACCTGAGATTTGTATTGTGCATTGAATTAGTTGACTGAAAAAAATGACCAGATGTCATCAAGTCAACAGAAAGTAGTGCATGTCTGAAAGAGGCAGTATGGTGGATTAGTGGCACATTAAAGGGTTATGGCTTGACCTAACTGCATGTAGGCACTGTATCTGTGTTGTATTTATTAGATACATAAACTGATCAGGCATAGATAGATACATACACTTATCAGGCATGACATTATGACCACATGTACAACCTAAAAACCTAACATTAGAGAATTCATGGCAGAGCTGTTGTATTGAATTGCATTAGATTGTACATGTTGTCGTTGTGTTATGCTTGATGGGTTTATATAAAAGAAATGTAATTGGTTAAGATTTAAGGAACCCAAAAATAGTGATTATGAGACAAGAGAAAATAAAAGTCCAACCAATACAATAAGTAAACTACCCTCACCACATTAACAGAGTAATTGCAATGATGCAAACACAGCAGCTGTAGAGAACATAATTAAGATATGATACTGCCTCTCCAAGTACCACATCCATCTCATGCAGTGGTTTTAAAATCAATGGGGGAACTCTGACACTGAGCAGCAGTCAGAACCAATGCTTTAAGTATCCACTGTATGAAAAATAAACCCAGCTTTATAATGGTCTCATTGTGTCCACTGCTGGCCACGACATAGGACGGTCTGTTCCCGAATGTAGCTTTTGCCTAAAATTTTATATTTATTGAAGTTTTAAAGTCTCCTGATTAAAAGGTCATGCAAGTTTACATCCTGCAATGGCTTCTTCCACAAAATAGAAGAGAGTGCAATTGAGTTCAACCAGCAGCATAGCCAAAACCTTGTCTCTGGCAGTGCAAGTGAAAAGAAGGCAGGCTGTTCCAGGGTCACATCTGCTGCTATTTCGCATCCAGATATTCATCCATCTGAAAAAATCAAGTTTTCTGAACAGTTTCATGATCAACCACAGGAGTTAAAGGTTGAACCGCTTACTTGGGTGACAGACCGTACCGTACACAGGGTGTACAACATAGACAGACCTTTGGCTGCTCGCGTTAGATCAATGTTTTGACATGAATATAGCCCCATGGAGAATTTCAGCCAGCCACATAGTGTCTAAGATGTTCAATTTGTGACAACCCTTGCTCCTGTGAGGGTTTCGATTTAGCACATCAATAGCACTCAGTATTTTCTAAACAGAAGGAATGAGTGGTCAGCAGGGAGTCTAGAAGAAGAGACAATAAACTGCCACAAGAAGCTCTTTCTCTTGTCCTGCTGCTGCATTTTAGGATGGGATTATACCCGACATGAAGGCACAGTAAATGTAACATTCACTTTGCCTTTACTGTTTGATGGGGCATGCTCTAAAAGCACTTTTTGAACATTTTCATTAGAATAAAACCGTAATGAAGTAGCTGAGGTACAAGAGTTTTAAAATGATGCTTTTTGGATCTTCACTGTATGGTCTCTGCACTTTCCACATGTTCTTTTAACTCCATCACAATCCTGCCACTTGTCTGATGTTGGCACACAGCACCAAAAAGGGTTTGAATGTGCAGCCAGAGAGCATCAGCAGGGACGGTGACCAGATTTGGGCAGGAAGAAAAGGGTACATGTCTCGGTCCTGAATGTGAGGTGTCAGCATTTGATTAATGCCTCACATCACTGTGCATTTCGACTTGGGGAGGCTGATAAACAGAGAGAAATTGCTGATGGATGGCCACCTTCCACCGAGATAAGGCTCATTTCTTTCTTAGGGATATAGGAAATGCAGAAACTAGAGATTTCTATTTTGACACTAAAGACCTTATGTGTATCACATTGGGGATCTTATTACCTGGTAGACTACTGCAACAAGATAGGCTTGACTTTGTGCACTCTTCAATGAAACGGCTTGGACACTGACAGAGGAACAGACATAAGAGAAACAGCTTGTATTTTTTGCAAATGAGCCAAATTATGTGACATGCCAGATTTTGATAGCTCATATATACTACTGTTCGAACGTTTGTGTAAGTAAGTTTTATAATACCAATATTATCAGAAATACACCGTAGACATTATTAATGTTGTAAATGGCTAATATAGCTGTGAATGTCTGTTGCAAACAGAAGCCTATCATCAGTAGGCTTTAGTCCAGAGTTCCAATGGCACATTGTGTTTGCTAATGCAAGTTTAGCAATATAAAATACTAATTGATCTTTAGAAAACCCTTTTGCTATTATGTTAACACAGCTGAAAACATGTATGTTTTTATGGAAAAAAGAAACAGTGAGTGATCCCAAACCTTTGAATGTTAGTAAGTGTGGTAGTCAAATCATGTGAAGTAAGGTTTCCAAAGTGCCACATTGGCACATTAATGATTAATCAGTTTTTGTATCACAGAAAACATGGCTTTTTTTACATTTAGGTGTCAGAATTGAAAAAAATATGACTCTTTTTTGAGCAAATGTAAGCAAAGAGACGAGGAATAAAAGAATAAAAAGATTAAAATTTCACAATAATCAAGTTTGAGTTGCATAACACAAGTATAAGGATGCATTTTTAAGCAAAGACTATGGCAGGCAAACATTTCTAATGATCACATTTACCCTGAAGGAGTACTTCTCCCTAGACTGGCAGTTTAAATATACATGTTACCTAAATCACAGGTGCCAATTCCAACATATTCATATGATTTAATCAATACCTTAGATGGATGATGATTAGGACTGAGCAAGTGAACTGGTAATCAATTGCATGTGCACTGGGTTTACTGAGCGTGTAGAAAATTGAGGTCCTTGAGATCTTCTCACATCCAATTCACTGGTTTTGCAGTCACGCAGCACCTGGGAGAAATGTTTGCATTTCATTAAATTAATTTTGTTTGTACCATTAATAGAAACAAATTAACATCTTCTGGGTCTCATTTGGATATGCCCGCTCAACACATTATATTCTGTGACAATTTATCTCAAGAGGATGTTACCTTTACTGTCTTTTACCCTAAGGGTATGCCTATTAGGAAGATTTACCATATCTAGGAGGTGCCTGCAATTGATTTGAGGCGATTCCCAGTGGAGTCAAGTAAATGAAATGTCAACATATGTGTCATGTGATGATAATGAATGGTATCCAAAAGGGAGAAGATACAGCAAAGAGGTAAAAGTAAGAGTGCAATCTAGTTGGCTGTCATGTTTGTTTAGACGGGACTTCAACCACTGAAGTAAAATTTGTACTTGACTTTTCATCAAGTTACCAATAGGGCTTTTATACACTGAAGTTAAATGTAAGCCTGCCCCCAAAAAATGCTTATTTATGACAGAAGTGAACGGATTTCTTTTGTAATGGAGCGCATTGATGTTGACATTTACAAAAAAATAAACATTCCTATGCAAAACCCAGTTGCAATATATTTTTTAAAAGCTGTTCTAATCAGTATGTTAATATTAACAATGGATCAGTGTCTATTCATGTGTAATTTAAAAGAAGTTCTAATAAATCATATTGCATTTCCTTCCCATGAACATACTGTACCTCCCCTTACAAAAAAGTAGTATACTTAAAGTTTATTTTATTAAGTATACTTCATGTATACTTTAAGTATAGTACGTATACTTGCTAGAATACTATTTTAATACCTCCTGGGACTAAATTGGCCCACTTTTTAGTTTACCTCTAATAAGTACATAAAAGTATACTTGCTCATTTTTAGTTAAAAAGAAATATAATAATAGTATAGTTAAATATACTTCTTTTTCAAAAGGGCAGACAAAGCTGGCAACTAGCTAATGAACACAGTTTAGTATGTACAGTATCAAATAAACAGCGAGTGATTCCCATGGAGTTGAAGATAGAGCTAAAAGGTGAGTTATTATTGGACATATAAACAAAT